>CABHPH010135269.1:19069-37312 GCA_902168325.1 Peromyscus nudipes
ATCATGCCCCTTCCAACATTTTTTAATATCCATATGCTTCTCAAATAGATTGCTTTCTACATTCATATATTTCTGTATGACCCAATGAGTATCTTTAGTGTTGATTATAGAAACATCAATGGAAGTTTGTTAGCAAGAGTATGTGAGCCACTGACGAGAATGCTACTCCATCCAACATAAACTATTATGTCCTGGGTATAAGTCCTCACATAAAGATAGGGTCTCATGAGCCTCTTCCCTTCCATCACAGAGTGTTGATATGCCAAATCTTGTATAGATGCTATGAGTTCAAGAATACAACAGCTCTGCCAACAATGCTCTTCCTTCTTTTCTCTGGGTTTTTGTTACATGAGCCTTATAGAGGATATTTTAAGTTTTGTATTTAAGTCAAAGTCTTCAACAGTCATTGGTTCTCTTTAACCAATTTTGCATTTCTGATGTCACTGCTAAACACTGTAAAAAAAGATGGCTCTCTGACAAAAGCAGACAGCTTTACTATTCTATAATGATAAACATAATTATTTAGAAGGGAATTTGTTTCTTGTATTATGTTCATTTATCAAAAAAATTATCTCCCTTAGTAGGGACAATAATATTTTTTACCAATGTGCTTTTCACAAGGTTTAGAGTACAAGTATGAATTCTGTGTTACAGAGAGTGCAGGAAATCCAATTACAAAGTAATTGGTTATTCTCATGATAGACTTGTCACTATTGAACCATTGGATTCATCTTGCATGATGATCAGTATTGATACACATAAGTTGCACAGGTAAGACTGTAGATGGTAATTCTTCCCCATTACCCTGCATATCACTTTCAGAAACTATGAGGCAGCCAGAAAGTTCGAAGCCTCTACCCTAGTTTTGGCTTGATTTTTCTATGTCCTATGGCCAAAGAACACTTCCTATTTTGAATGATTATGAGACAATATTACATAGGCTCATTATATACCTACATATAGATTTGAGAGGTTTGTTTTCTGGAGTTTTGTTTCTGAGATTTGTGGGCTTGTTGCTATTTTTTGTCATGTTCGATGGGATCTCAGTGTCTTGAATGTGTAGTTTCATGTCTGCTAAATAATTTTATGAAAATTTTCAGTCCTTAATACTTCATAGTTTTGTCTTCTTATGCTATTCCTCTTTATATTGTTGCATCTGCTCTAGTTGTCACATGGTTCTTATACATTATTTTCCACTGTTTTCATTCTCATTTTCATTTTGCTTGTACTCGTGATTTTACAAGCTTCTATTAACAAGTCCTCAAGTTTACTCTTTATTTAGCCATTAAGACTGTAAAAGTTGCCGCAGTTCCTACCTCTTCACGCCAGTTGTGTCTCCAGACGCTCGTCAAAATGAAGATTGAGGAAGTGAAGAGCACCACGAAGACGCAGCGCATCGCCTCCCACAGCCACGTGAAGGGGCTGGGGCTGGACGAGAACGGCCTGGCCAAGCAGGCGGCTTCAGGGCTCGTGGGCCAGGAGAACGCGAGAGAGGCATGTGGCGTCATAGTCACAATAGAATTAATCAAAAGCAAGAAAATGGATGGAAGAGCTGTCTTGTTGGCAGGGCCTCCTGGAACTGGCAAGACAGCCTTGGCTCTGGCTATTGCTCAGGAGCTGGGCAGTAAAGTCCCTTTCTGCCCGATGGTGGGTAGTGAAGTGTACTCAACTGAGATTAAGAAGACAGAAGTGCTGATGGAGAACTTCCGAAGGGCCATTGGGCTTCGGATAAAGGAGACCAAGGAGGTTTATGAAGGGGAGGTGACAGAGCTCACTCCATGTGAGACGGTGAACCCCATGGGTGGTTATGGCAAAACTATCAGCCATGTGATCATAGGGCTCAAGACTGCCAAAGGAACCAAACAGCTGTAGCTGGACCCCAGTATTTTTGAAAGTTTGCAGAAAGAGTGAGTAGAGGCTGGAGATGTGATTTACATTGAAGCCAACAGTGGGGCTGTGAAGAGGCAAGGCAGGTGTGACACCTATGCCACTGAGTTTGACCTTGAAGCTGAAGAGTATGTCCCTTTGCCAAAGGGAGATGTGCACAAGAAGAAGGAAATCATACAGGACATGACCTTGCATGACCTGGACGTGGCCAATGCTCAGCCTCAGGGGGGACAAGATATCCTGTCCATGATGGGCCAGTTGATCACAGATAAACTTCGAGGGGAGATGAACAAGGTGGTGAACAAATACATTGTCCAGGGCATCGCAGAGCTCGTTCCTGGAATACTCTTTGTCGATGAGGTCCACATGCTGGACATCGAGTGCTTTACCTACCTGCCCATCGCCCCCATTGTCATTTTCACTTCCAACCGAGGCAACTGTGTCATCAGGGGCACTGAGGACATCACCTCTCCACACGGCATCCCACTGGACCTGCTGGACCGGGTGATGATCATCAGGACCATGCTGTATACACCACAGGAGATGAAGCAGATCATTAAGATCCCAGCCCAGACAGAAGGCATCAACATCAGCGATGAGGCGCTTAACCACCTGGGAGAGATTGGCACTAAGACCACACTGAGGTATTCGGTGCAGCTGCTGACCCCAGCCAACCTGCTGGCAAAGATCAACGGGAAGGACAGCATTGAGAAGGAGCACGTGGAAGAGATCAGTGAACTCTTCTATGATGCCAAGTCCTCTGCCAAGATTCTGGCTGACCAGCAGGGCAAGTACATGAAGTAACATTGGGTTTGGAGGTGCACCCAGAGGACAGACCCCACACCGTGGACAGAGCTGGAGTCAAGCATGCTTAGCAGTGTTGCTGGCTCTGTGTGGAAACATTCTGAGTTAGGAAACCTCCGTGGCTGCTTGGAAGGAACCCCTTCCCACTTGGCTTGTTTTCTAATAAAACTGAATAGGTTATTTTGATGATAAAAAAAAGACTGTAAAAGATACTCATCCTTTATGTTATAGTACTCATAAATAATATTCTTTCTTACAGTTAATGTGTCTCTGTAGGTTTCCACATCATGATCTTGATGCCCCTTGCTCATATAATTCATTTTCTGTCTCTTTGACTGGCTCCCAGAGCTCAGCCTGGCACTTGGCTGGGGATCTTTGCATCTGCTTCCATTAGTTACTGGATGAAGGCTCTATGATGACTGTTAGAGTATTCACCAATCTGATTACTGAGGTAAGCCAGTTCAGGCATCCTCTCCACTATTGTTATTAGTCTAAGCTGGGGTCATCCTTAGCTGTGGAGCCTCCATGGGATTAGACTAGGCCCTCTGCATAAGTGAGACAGTTGTGTAGCTTGATCTACTTAAGAGGCCCCCCTGGCAGTAGGATCAGAATTCATGCCTGGTACATGAGCTGGCATTTTGGAACCCACTACCTATAGTGGAACACCTTGCACAGCCTTAATGAAGGGGGAGGGACCTGCCTCTACTGAATTTACCAGACTCAGTTGACTCACCATGGGAAGTCATACCTTATTGGAGAAGGGAATGGGAGGTGTTCTGGGAGGTCCTGGAGGGTTAGGAGGAGGGAAGAGAGAGGGATCTGTGGTTGGTATGTAAAATGAATAAAAAATTCCTTGATAAAAATATTCTTTCTTACAATCTTTTGTCTCTGTCCATACTACTATTTTGTTCTTCCCTATTGTCTACATTTTACATTAGAGCACTTACCATATTAAGCTTATTTCAAATGTCTTGAATTATATGCTCATCATTCCTATCATGTCTGTTTCAATGTTAAACATATCTTTTTAAATTTCATGTGTCCAATTTAGTAAGTTTTTCGTTTTTTTAATTAAAAACTTAATGTTATACCTGATAAAGGAACTATGTGTATGATGACAAAATACATAATTTTGAATGCAGATCTTATTAAGAAGTAGAAAATGCTACTTATTGAGTAGGGTGAATTGTGGAAAGCTTATTTAAGAGAGTGAATTTTTATTTCTATCATATATATACACAAAAGGTTTTTTGCACCTTTAAACTGAAAACCAAGTAGAGCACAAAGTATAACCCCTAATATCACTCTTCCCAGATTTTTTTTAAGTATCATGGCTTTCCATGTTGTGCCTCTAGCATTTGTCAACTCCAAATTGAGATTTTCTTTTTTCATTCTTAATACTTTTTTTTTATTCTGGTGTCTACTTCTATATCTCTGTGTAGGTACATTGTAATTGGCTGTATTTACTTTCTTTTCTTTTCTTTTTCTAGCCATTCTTTGTAGCAGTGGTGGATCCTGTGACCTCAATAAATCAAATGTGGTGGTATTGTGTTCCCCAAAATATTGTGTATGCTAATAAACTTATCTGGGGTCAGAGAACAGGACAGCCACAATATTAAACATAGAGGTTAGGCAGTGGTAGCATACGCTTTTAATCCTAGCATTCCAGAGGCAGAAATCCCTCTGGATCTCTGTGAGTTCAAAGCCACATTGGAAACCGCCAGGCATGGTGATACACACCTTTAATCCCAGAAAGCCACACCTTTAATCCCAGGGAGTGGTGGTAGAAAGCAGAAAGGTATATAAGGCGTGAGGACCAGAAACTAGAGGCATTTGCCCTGGAGAGGCCTTTGGCCTGGAGAAGCCTTTGGCCTGGAGAAGCATGTGGCTGGTTAAGCTTTCAGGCTTCTAGCAGCAGTTCAGCTGAGACCCGTTCTGGATGAGGGCTCGGGGCATCCAGTCTGAGGAAACAAGACCAGCTGAGGATCCGGTGAGGTGAGATAGCTGTGGTTTATTCTGTCTCTCTGACCTTCCAATGTTCACCCCAATAACTGGCCTCAGGTTTGATTTTATAAATAAGAACTTTTAAGACTCATGCTACAATCAAACTCTGTTTCCTAGTTTTCAGATTTTTCACTTTTCCCTTCTTATCAAGATGGAGTAATGATTTCTGTGTTGCTTACATGTCAAAACAGAAACATTGCGTCAAAATATTTTTGTCTTCTTGTTTGATTTACATTCTAAAAACCATTTTCTTCCCTATGTTTAGTATATATTATAATATAAAAATTAATTAATTAGTTTACCTTTTTACCTATCTCTCTGAGTAGAAAATGAAGAATATTCAATGATAGCATGAATATCATCGTCTTCATAAACATGGTAACTATCCTTTATAGAACATTGTCCAGGGTCCTTTTAGCTCACAATAATCTCAATAAGGAAACAAGTGAACGAGGATTGCATGATATCTAAAATAGATATAGCATTTGATAAATTTGTGATTTGTTTCAAAATTTCAAATGATTTTTCTTATAGATATGCTAGGATAAATCAATGCTGTAAATTAAATTTTGAAATAGCAGTTCATCCATATGTGGGACAGCATTAAGAATAAGTATTATCAATCTCTCCCTCCTTAAATGTGGATTTGGTCATGATTATTTGTAGCAGTTAGTATTATTTACTGTCTTAGTTAGGGTTATATTGCTATGATAAGTCACTATGATAAAAGCAACTTGGAGAAGTAAGGGCTTGTTTCATATTACAAGTCTCATGTCAATCTGCCAGGGAAGTCAAGGTAGGAACTCAAGGTAGGAATCTATATACATAAATTGATGTGTAGGCCACAGAGGAGTACTACTTACATGACTTGCTCTGCCTGCTTTCTTATAACATCCAGGATGACCAGTCCAATAGAGGCATGACTCACAGTGAGCAGATACCTTCCACAAGTTGCACCCAATTACACTTCCAACTTGTGAGAGACTAAAGAATTTTCTGCTCCTAAAAAGCAACCTAGTTTAAAAGTTTATACTACTGTAGTTAAAGGGGGCCAATATCTATCTCAGGTTGTCAGTGAAACTTTGTAGTTCCATCCATGTGCTGCTGACTTCAGAGGCATAAGGGAAGCAAGAATTTAGGCTTATGGACATCTTCCTATGTTTCATGGAGCTTTTGAAGTCAGTTTTCATGTTGCAGGGAACTCCCTTGTGAAGGCCCTGGAAGAGTATTGCCTGAAGTTGTGAAAGGTAAGCCCGAGATACAGTAAAGCACCCCCAAATTTTGGATATGCCAAGGCCAAAAGTATCTGTCAATGAAGGGTATATGCAGGAAATAGAAACAGCTCAAAATTGACAAACAAGTTGTGGGCAACAAATATGGAGGAGTCAATAAATCTAAACCCTTTTAAGATGAATTCCCAGATACCACAGATGGACCCACAAGATTTGAAGTTTCCCTTGCTTGATTTTGATCTTGTTTTTGTCCATTATTTCCACACTATGTCTATAGTCCTCTATGTTGGAATGATAATGTGTATTCTACAATCTTATATGTTGCAAGTATGGAATTTACTTCTTGATTTTAGTGAGGGATATAACTAAGTTATCCCCTAGAGTCTCAGAAGAGACTTTTTACTTTCAAACAGTGTGGAGACTATGGAAGACAATGGGGACATTTGAGGTTGGAATAAACACATTTTGCATTATGACATATCTATGATTCTTTGAGGACCAGGGAGTGAAATGTGGTGATTTGAATAAGAAACATCCAACATAGGCTCCAATATTTGAACACTGGATTCCCATTTGCTAGTGTTCGAAGAACTTTAGGAAGTGTGGTCAGGATGGTGGAAGTTTCTCATTGGAGGAAGGCTGTGAGAGTCTAAAATCTCCAGTCATTCATGATTTGCTCTTGCCTCTTCATATTTGCCATTCAAGATATGAGCTCTTAGCTTTCTGTCCTGGCTTTCATGTCAGCCTGAGATCACACCTCCTAGCCAGGATGGAGTCTTGTCTCTCTGGAACCCTAAGCCAAAATAGGCTCTTCTTTCTATGAATTAATTTTAGTTATTGTGTTTCCTTGCAGCAACATTAAAGCAGTTAATTTAAGAAGTTTCAATGAAAACCCTAGGAGTACTGGGGAATTTGAAAAAGTATCATTTAATGAATTGGAAAATCTAGATGAAATGAATAATGAATATATTTTCAAGTGTACATGCCATACCACAATTAAACAAAAATGTTATTTTAAAAGGAAAACAAATAATAAACAATGAAGTAGTAATAAAATGTCTCCTGAAAAAAGTGAAATATCTGACGAATATCTTGTGAAGTGACTCTATTCTTCCCTATTTTATTACATAGCATGCAAAATCTTTTCAACTCATTCCATGAAACCAGGATTACCCTGACACTACAACAGGATAAACACACACATACAAAATAACAAAAAGAAAAAAAACTACACACTATTTTCAAATATAGACCCTTAAATCCTCAATAAAATACTTTCTAATTTAATTCTTACCATCTTGAAATGAGCACATGCAGGACATAAGTGAACCTGCAAATATAAAGATAAAAATAATATAATTATTTTGAAAGATACAGGAAAAGTCACAAGTTTCAAAAAACATACAGACTTTCAAAATAACTTCAAATTGCTAGGTAAAGAGGGACAATACCTGAACATAATAGGGGTTTTATAAAAATCCCTCCAAAACTGCAGTGAATGTAGAAGAATGAAAGAGATTTCCTCTAATATTAGGAATAAGACAGGTGTGTATTCACATCACTTTCCCTTGATAATGTACCCGACATGAAACAAGAAGGCAAGACAAATGAATAAAAAGGTGTACAAATAGAAAAAGATAAATAAAAATTTCTGTTTTGTAGAGAACTCAAAAAGTACAGGAAATAGTATCAAAAACTGACAATACACATTGTGTCAATTTGAAAATTTTAAACAGCAAAGAATACAAAACAGTTAAGAATCTTAAAGAATGTAAGAAAAATCTTTGTCACCTGTTTACACAAAAAATATTAACAAGCATAATAATATATTAAAAATTCAGAAAATCATATAAAACCTTTAGTAATCCAATCAATAAATGGTTAGCTGAAATCTACTTTTTAAAAGAAAAGATATTAATGGCAAATAGATATATGAATATATATATATATATATATATTCAACTTTAGCCATGAATGAAATTTCATACAAAACTATATCCCAGTCAGAATAGCTATCATCAATAAAAGAATCATGAATGGATTCCTAAAATAGTAGAATGGGAAAGAAGCCTTTATACACTATAGAGATGATTAAAATATGTACACCTTATTTACAAAACTGTTAAAAATGTTCTCTAAAATCTAATAATGCAAAATCCCATCTTGTCCAGGTATAACACTCCTGAGTATCTACTCAAAGGAATCAAAGTCAAAATTAAAAAAACAATGTTTTGGTATTATTCGTCAAAGGCAAGTTAAGGAGTTAACCTAAGTTTTCATCAATAAATGAATATATAAATAGAATGTTACATTAAAAATGAAGTATCATTCACCTATAATGTAGAATAGTTATGTTTGAGAGGTAAATAGATGAACTGGGAAATCATAGTATTTATTATAATATGATAATCTCACAGAGAAGTTTCACATGTTTATTTTATCTGGTATTAGGGAATATATGTGAAAATATTAAGAAAATTATTACAGAATATTAAGAGGATCAGAGAGATGAAGAAAATATGTATATATGATATGATAATATCTCACAGCAGATGCTCTAGTCTTCTGGCACTAAAATTTTTTCTATACCTTCCTCTGAGATGTTCCCTGAGCCTTAAGTTTAGGGGCTGTGTGGTGATATATTGTGTACCCTAATAAACTTGCCTGAGGATGAGAGGACAGAGGCAACCACTAGATTAGACATAGAGGCCAGACAGTGGTGGCACACACGCTTAATTCTATCAATGGGAGGGAGATCCGTCTGGATCTCTGTGAGTTCAAGGCCACACTGGAAACAGTCAGGCAGTGGTGGCACACACCTTTAATCCCAGTACTGGGAAGCACACATGCCTTTAGTCTCAGGAAGTGATGTCGAGGCAAAGAAAGGTATATAAGTCACAAGGAAACAGGAACTCCCTCTCTTTAGGCTGAGGATTTTGTGGAGATAAGAACTAGCAGCTGGCTATTCTGCTTCTCTGATTTTTTTCAGATTTCACCCTGATATCTGGCTCTGTTTTTTTTTTTTAAGACCATCTTAGATTTGAACAACAGGGTTGTGTGATAGTTGGGTCTTGGCATCACATGATCAAATGTTCTGTGTATTTTGACCAGTTGTGGTTGTCTATAATGGTCTCTGTCTGCTGCAAAGAGAAGTTTCTTTGAGGAGAACTGAGTACTACATTTGTCTGTGGTACATGGAAAAATATTTACAGTGTAGATAGAAATTAGAATGGCTTTAAAAGTGGCAGTAGGAGGTTCTCTTCAAGGGGAAGAGAACATGTAGTTGGATAAGTTTACAGTATTAGGCATGAGTTTCCTCCTAATGAGTGGACGTTAAGTCTAAGATAACTTTTGGTTATCCCAAAGATAGAAATGCCACCATTGCATCATTTGGGATGTTTTTACATGCTGGGCATGTTTTCAGTACATAGGCTACACAGCTGGATTAGACTACTAATTGCTTTTGTCCCTTGGCAGCTTGAATAGCCCCTCCTGATACTATGAGAGCTTGTGTAGCTCAAATTCTAATTGGTCTTAATAGTAAATACCCAGAGTCAGATTTAGGGTTAATTGCTGAAAGATCAATAAAAGAACCAGCTACTAGAGAGACTTCTTACCTCTACGGTATCCTCAGCCTGAAAGGGGAAGAGCTCCTGTCTCCTCCTGCCTAATATTCCTCTCTCCACCCAGCCATATCACTTCCTGTCTCCACCTCCCTAGTGCTGAGATTAAAGGGGTGACATCCTAAGTGCTGGCATCAAAGGTGTGTGCCACCACTGCCTGGCTTTTTCTCTTTTAGACTGGATCAATCTTGTGTAGCCCAGGGTGACCTTGGACTCAAAGAGATATGTCTGCCTCTGCCTCCCAAGTGCTGGGATTAAAGGTGTGTGCTACCAACGTCTGTCCTCTATAGTTAACTAGTGGCTTAGCTCCACACTCTGATCTTCAGGCAAGCTTGTACTCAGGGAGAAGGCTTCCTGATAAGTTTAAGCTCTATTCCTCAAAATCTTGTGTGTACATGTATGATGTCTTCAGCAAGAGAGTCTTTACTTAAATTTCTGGCAGGTAAATAAGGGCAAAAGAAATAACCTATATTTTTTCAGAGTCTGCTGTACTCTCCTAGCCAGCAACCCCAAGAAAATTAAGGCAAAGGAAATAACCTATATTATTTTCAGAGTCTACTGTACTCTGTTGACCAGCAACCTCAAGAGAGTTTTTCCATGCTTAGCCCTTGGGTTTTTGTTGGATAATCTGTGGCGCATCTGGATAGCATTTTATTCTAAATTATATAACTTCAGCATACTACCATGATGAAGTTTATCACAAAAATGTGGAAATACATATATATATTACATATACAACATATTTTAAATAAAAATATAATAATGTAAGTAACACTAAGGATGTTTGGAAATTTCATTTTATGTTTTCAGCCTAAACTACTAGCTTGCATAGACTGACTTGCCAGCATGTCCTCAAGATCCTTGTGTCTCTACCTAATGCCCTGGTACTGAGGTTACAGTCATAATCAGCTATGTCCAGCTTTTTATATGGATAGTAAGAATTCTACCTCAGGTCTTCATGCTTGCATAGAAAGTACTGTTAACTATAAAGTCATCTCTCTAGTCTTTGAGCATTAATTTTTGAGTCATGCAATATTTCAAATGAATATTAGAAGGGGAAGCTATATCTAAATACCTAAACAATATGAATACCTAAACAATATGACTGCCTAAACAGGATCTGAACAACAACAGCAGTGGAAGGGGAAACTTTATAGGGACCTGCTTCTAAACAAGCAAATACAAGCAATTAATGGCTGCTGGGATAGGGAGACTTAATATTCTCCAGGGAAAAGCCCCTGATTGGTTATTGGTCAACCTTGATACTTGATATCACACACACACACACACATACACACACACACACACACACACACACACACACACACACATATATATATAAGCAATAATATATAAACTCAGCAAGTTGTATTATATATATTTATGTACTTATACATATATTGAATGATAACAATAAAAATGAAAGTTGTCATCAGTTTAGGAGGGAGAAAAGGGTACATAGGAAGCACTGAAAAGAGGAAGAGAAAGGAAATTGAAAGATGCCTGGCATTTATTTTTCTTAGTTCAGGTAAAAGTGAAGAAATAGTTGAAATGTTTTGTGTGGACAAATAAGCTGTGCAGATGATAATCTTAATTAAAAAGTAAACAAAAAATGAAACTTCATCAAAGTAAATTAAAAGCATTAGGTGAAAATGACCTTCTTAGTCTATTCTGAGGAAATAAACTCATTCTAGTATTAAGAGATTCATTAATATTTGGAAGCTTTTAGGTTCCAATGGAAATGCTATGACCATAAAACTATTCAAATAGGGAGAAATATTTTATTATTTGGTCATTGATGATGATGTCCTACGAAAAATATACTGTGCACCAAATCATATTGATGCTTTTCTAGATATCATGATGGGTGGGGAATTCCTTTCACAGTGATAACAAAAGTTTCTTGTAAGCAAAAGTAGAGTGGCTCCAACAACAGCTATTTCCTTTTATGAAGATGTCTTGCAAATTATAGAAGGGGAGAACAAGTTGTAGAAAATCATGGGTAAATGTTACTGTATTGTATTTGACAATGACAAGATAAAAATTCTCTCCAAGAAGAAAACTAAAATCAATCTGAGATGTAGATTTATGTGCTACTGAAATTTAAGTTGTTGTAATAATGTCAAAATTTTAACTGAGCCATGAAATTCACCCATCTGGATATAGTTCTCCTACAAGAACAATTCTGAGAGCAAATTAAAGAGAATTTCCATGCCCCCATGTTTTCTGTTTAATGATGTCCTGAATCTCTACTGTTGTAGCATGCATTTGATTCAGAAGTAAGTACCATGTGAAAGTTTGAAATTTTGTCTATATAATGGTTCTCATTCTTTATTTTAACACCATAAGCTCTTTTTAAATGCCTCTTTTGTGCATAAAATATATTAATTTCAGGAGGAACATGTAATGCTTTTGATTAACAATATTAATTCTTTGATGTAATCAAATGATGAGTTACCATTACTTTTTATTTTCTGTTTAATGGAGTTTTAAACCTTGACCTAGAGGTGGATCACTGGTAAAAGCTACCACATTTCCTATAACCCTGTTCAAAAACTATAGTGAACCACCCTTTGGAATCTTTTGCAAGCATTCATGGAAGTCTTAATAATGGGTATGCATAAATTATGTGGTCATACAGCTAAGGAATTAGCTTATTGTGTCTTTGTTAAAAGCAGAGAGCCTAAATTTCTGAATTTTAGTTAAAAGAAACATTGTAAAATATTACTATCATGTGTTTACTTTATTGTTTTTGCAGTATTATTAGCATGAGTGACTAAATGTCAGGCTGTCCCATCTCATTGAATGGAATTAAAAGTCATAGCAGTATATACTAAAATTAGCAAAGTTCTGAAAATAAAAAATAAAACTTAACTTGTTCCAGCTTTCCCTTTTATCTTCTTCTTCTATTTCCTTCTTGTCTGTAAACACAACCATTAAACACATAAATACACATATGTATTTACACTGACAAAGAAAGTGGAGTGGAAAATACATCTAGATTAGTACTCTAGATAAGATATTGCAATTACTTAAAAAAAAAACCTCTTTCATTTTCTGGTGCTTCTTCCTCTTGTAAATATGTTTTCCAATCTACTATATGGACGATGTTGTTCATCATATAATACAAAAAGAAAAAAAAAGAGAAATATCTGTACTTAAGTACACAAAGAGGATACTGGAACAGGTATAAGAGTGACTAATCATCTTAAACCTATTCAAAATTGTCAGCCAACAGAAAAAAAAAGTCTCTTTTCTCCCTGTCTGAGAAGGAGAAGGAGCTCTTCTGTATATGGTTCAAGCAGTATTCATTCTTTCTGAAGATACTGAAAAATAGTGTTCAGTAGAAAGCCCACCAGTCTCATTTACTCTGCATGAAAGCATACTGAATGCCACCAAACCTACCAGGAGTGAGTTTTTGCATCTCATTTAATCACAGTAATTGCCATTTTCACACAGCAAGGAATAAGAGAATTTCTAAATAACAAAAGAATAGCTACCAAAGACATTTGCAAGTACTATTTTAATGACTAGTGGAAATTATCCAGTGAAATAATGGTAAAGTTATAAGTGAAAACCACAGGACTAAGAGCGTTGTTTGTCAATAGAGTACCTGGGATGATTCACGTGAAACATAAGTACACATACTAACACTAACAACCAAATGTGGCTTTGAAATAGCCAACATCAAGTGAATAATTTCTCAAGGAACTTAAAATGCATGACTAAAGCAATCTACTAAATTATTCCAATGTTTGTTCTTAGTACTAAGTATAGTACTTAGTACTATATTTTCATCATGAATGGTAATGGTTATTTCTTCTCTTTCATTTCCCCTTTTTTTGCTCCTGCATATTTTATTTTCAAATGTTGTATAAAGTGAGTGAAAAACCCCATACCATGCAATATTTTATTGTAGATATACTTTCACTTTCTCATTGATGACAGTCATAAGGAGTATCCATCAAAATGTATTGTTTTTCTTCAGAGTAATTTAAAAAAATTCATTATATATCCATAGGTAAATCTTAGTTAACTGCTCTAAGAATAAATGAAACCTAGTTAATTCAGAAAGTTAACCTTTTCATTTTACCTATAGTTTAATATGCATATTAATTTCTCATTACCTATTTGAAATTTTTAAATTATTAGAATGTTATATGAATAAGCAAATAATAAAACTACTCTAGGTACTTCACTTAATTATCACTTAATTATCTTTGGTGATACTTTCCAAGTCTTACAAAATAGTCAAAAAATATATAGATACAGATATTTATTTATGATCATATTTACCCATTTTATATTCTTCTGATTTTAAATATATGCTAAATCTATACATGCATGTAATTATTTTGATAGGATCTAACCTCTTATCTTCCCTCCAATACTTCTCTGGTCCCTCCCACAACGTTTCCCTCACAATTTCATATGCATTCTTTTCCACCAATTTTCCTACACTGTTTATGTATCTTCTTTGTACTAATATACACTGTATCCATTTAGAGCTAGCTGTGTGTGCATGTATGTGTGATGATCTACTAGATGCTGGATAACCTCTCAGGGCCCATATCCATGCTGGAATCTGATTCTCACTTCCCTAGCAGCCATCACTTGGAAATAATTCCCCAAATAGTTGTTAGAATTCATGTTTCCTTCTTTATCCATGCTTAGATTTTGGCTGGCTTGATTGTGTGCAGTTCTTGTGTGCAGTCCCATCTGTCATGAGTTCATTTGTAAAATTACACCGTCATACCCAACAAATAGTGTTTCTCTGAAGATGTTCACTACTTCTGGATCTCACAATATTTCTGTCTTCTCTTCTGTGATGATCATCGAGCTTTGGAGGCAGGAGATATGTTATACTTGTCCTTTTTTGGAACTAAGCACTCCATAATATCTTATTCTCTGCATCTTGACCAACTGTGGGGTTTGTATTAATCACCAGCAACTGCAAAAAGAGATTTGTCTGATGTTTTTTAAAATATTCATTAATTTTTAAGTATGAAGATAATGTTGAGGGGCAATTTATTGCTATATCTACTTTGCAAAATAGTAATAATATATCTCCCAGGACTATAGGTCCTTTATCCATAATGTCCAGATTTCAAAGTGCTGAAAGCTGATAAGCATACTACCAAGAGAGAAAAGTCTTTAACAGTCTTTTTTTCCCCAAATGTGGGAGGAACAATTATGATTTACCTGAAAGAGAGCCCCAATAGTGCAATAGTGGCCCAAATGTTATGGCAATAATCAATAAGATCTTGTCCACAAGATGAAATCCATTCCAGGAACCACTAATTGGGACAAAAATATATGAAGGGTTAGATCATAGGTACTCATTTTACTTATTCAGTTTTGTGGGATTGTGTAGCATGAATCTTAAAAGTTCTTATTAATAAAATCAAACCTGAGGCCAGTTATTGGGGTGAACACTGGAAGGTCAGAGAGACAGAACAGGCCACAGCTATCTCACCTCACTGGATCCTCAGCTGGTCTTGCTTCCTCCGACTGGAAGCCTCTATGTCCTCATATCCGAATGAGCCTCAGCTGAACTGCTGCTTCTTGAAAGCCTAAATGCTTATCCAGGCCAAATGCTTCTCCAGGCCAAATGCTTCTCTAGGCCAAATGCTTCTAGTTTCTGGTCCTCATGCTTTATATACCTTTCTGCTTTCTACCACCACTCCCTGGGATTAAAGGTGTGGGTCACCATGCCTGGCCGTTTCCAATGTGGCCTTGAACTCACAGAGATCCAGAGGGATTTCTGTCTCTGGAATGCTAGGATTAAAGGTGTGTGCTACCACTGCCTAACCTCTATGTTAAATATTGTGGCTGTTCTGTCTCTGACCCCAGATAAGTTTATTAGCATGCACAATATTTGGGGAAATACAATACCACAGGGTTGTGTGTTTACATTTATATAATTTTACATATATATCAATATATTTATCATATTACATGACAACACACATGGAACAACTAAATATAAATAAGGATCATTGTTGTTATATAGTTATAATGGTACATATATCCTTCTCATATCAATTTTGCAACTGGGGATGACTAATTAGTTAGCCATTTCAATAACATTATATTGTCAAAAAAGTTATCTGTATGTTTAATATGTACAAGTAAGAGGAAAAGAATTCTAAAATTGTAAGCATACCTAAAAGTTTTCAAAAATCTAAAAAATGAAAGTATGCTTGTCAATCATTTGAATATTCTTATGAAAATACCCAAATTACTCAAAGTGTTTTACCAAATTAATGTAATCGTAATCAAAAGACAATTACTATGCTTCATTGATTAAAACCTCAGTCTTAAAACACTACACTGCCCAGACATGTGACAGAAGAGTACTATCGTGTAAAAGGACCCTACCTTGAAGGAATTTGTCTGAATTGGTAATGAGCTTTATTTAAAAAAAGTACTTCTAAATTAAGTGAAATAAACTAATATTAGAGACAAAAGAAATGTCCAGAGAACAAGACATTTTGGAAGAAATTAGAGGATATAACCCTGGAATAGGAATGTTTAGAAAAGAAATGAGACTGATGAGCTTGTCAAGTAATGGAGCAGGAATGTCTTCAGACACAAAATAAATGATTCTGAACTTTGGAGAGACAATAACCACAGTTACATTAGATCCTCTTGGGTCTTGATAGTTGAACATGGGAAGATGCCTTAAATTGCACATCAAGTTTCACATTCGTTGACAGTTCTGAATTACACTGGAGTACATAAGGTTTTTTAACATGGTAATATTCGTGCCCTATACCATATTTCCACAAAGAATACTGACAAATGAAGTTTGGCATCTGACAAAAGATCTTTAGGTGAAAAAAGAGTACACAGTTTCAAAAATAAGTTCTTCAAAGTTATGGTGATGACTAAATATTGTAACTGCAATTCAAATTAACATTTAAATAAATGCAATAAGGAGAAAACATATATAAATGATATCAAAATTGTATATTCTTTAAGAACAATATATTTTGCAATGATGAAAAATCTGGGTGTTCATATCTAAAATAATTACTATTATGATTTTTTTTACCATGCACCAAATATGGACCAACATTTAAATTTTAAAACACTAATCATATGCCGGGTGGTGGTGGCGCCTGCCTTTAATCCAGCACTCAGGGAGGCGGAGCCAGGTGGATCTCTGTGAGTTTGAGGCCAGCCTGGGCTACAGAGTGAGTTCCAGGAAAGGCGCAAAGCTACACAGAGAAACCCTGTCTCGAAAAACCAAAAAAAAAACCAAAAACCAAAAACCAAAAAACAAAAAACAAAAAAATAAAAAAAACAAAAAAACCACTAATCATTAAAACTTCTATGAAATCGTATTTAATATGATATAAAGCAAATGTTTGTGAAAGTATGATTTTAAGAATTCAAAAGCTCAAATAACGAAAGTAAATCAAGACAAATTGAACATCAAAATGGAATATTTTCTACAGCCTAAGAAACTCGAAAGAGTGAAAAGACAACCTACAAAATGAATAGAATAAAGTATTTGCAAATAATACAATTGACCAAATATTAATGTACATAAGTAATACATTAAAGACAATAGAACAAT
The DNA here is from genome assembly GCA_902168325.1 of Peromyscus nudipes. Taxonomy (NCBI): domain Eukaryota; kingdom Metazoa; phylum Chordata; class Mammalia; order Rodentia; family Cricetidae; genus Peromyscus; species Peromyscus nudipes. The sequence goes on from CABHPH010135269.1 coordinate 36,205, forward strand.
TCAGTTAAAATGCAAAATCAACTGAATGAACAACTATTTAAAAATACATAAAAATCTCAACAGCTATGAGAAAAAAAAATGTTCAACCCACTCATAGACAAAGTGTGTGTGTGTGTGTGTGTGTGTGTGTGTAGCAAAAGAAAAAAGGTATTTAATCTTAGAGGAATTAGTGAGAGGTTAGAGGGAGGAGACATGGGAGAGATTTGAGTTAAAAAGGCAAAAAGAAATGATGTGTTTACATTTTAATTAAAATTTCTTAAAATGAACAAAGGAAAAAGAAATCAAATTATGGTAGAAATATGGATTCTTGAACATTGTTAATGAAAATTAAAATCAGTAGAGCCATTATAAAACAGAATTGATTTTATTCAAAAATATGAAAATGGAACTACTATATGAATTAGCAATCCTCTACAATGCATAAATTCAAAGGACAAAAAAACATGTTAGGGGATAACAGCACTATTCAAAAAAATAGTTTGAGTGAATCTCTTTGTCCATAAATTTATGAACAGATAAAGAAAATAATGGCAGTTATATGCAGTGTGATACTATTTAGTTACACAGATTATAACTTTTTTTTGGTTTTTTGAGACAGGATTTCTCTGTGGAATTTTGGTGCCTGTCCTGGATCTTGTTCTGTAGACCAGGCTGGCCTTGAACTCACAGAGATCTGCCTGGCTCTGACTCTTGAGTGCTGGTATTAAAGGCATGCGCCACTGCCACCTGGCAGATTAAAAATATTTTACCATAATATGAATGGGCATAGAGATCATAATGTCTATTAAGATAAGCAGGATGCATAAGGCATGCATCATACCATTTCTCTCAAATGTAGAATCAAAAACAAAAGAACTCATAAAGACAAACTGCAAAATTTTGATTTCCAAATGTTAGAGAATATACATGAAAAAAGTTGCAGCTATATTACAGGAATATGTTGTAGTACAATGATTCACAGATATAAATAGATGCAATTTATAAAACCTACAGAAGAATTTATTTTTTCATTTGTTTGCTTGATTAAGTATTTTTTAGATGGTGTCTCTCTACATGGCCCTGGATGTCTTGGGACTTATGTAGACCAGGCTGGCCTCAAACTCACAGA
>CABHPH010135270.1:0-55276 GCA_902168325.1 Peromyscus nudipes
ACACACACACACACACACACACACACACACACACACACACACTAAAACAGAACCAAAATTATAGCAGAAGCATATTAGAGATTGTTTGCAACAACAACAACAACAAAACATTTACTACCAAGTGAAAGGATGTCAAGAGATTGTACCAAATTGTCTGACCCCCTCGAAAGACGTAACAGTAGCTCTAAATACAAGTTTTAAATAGACCAGACTAAGACAAAAACTCTTTCCAAAATAGAATCACATTGCTAATGTCATTCCAACAGTCCTTGGGAAAGTACTGCATACAACAAATAAGAGAAACTGAAGAGATGTCAAAAGGCCATGTCATCCTGACACTTTCATTAACCCTGTGTCTGGAGTGTTCACTCAGCACAATGTAACCAATGACTCAGGTGTCCTATTAACACTCAAGTCCCACAATGTGCATTTAACCAGCACATAAATTCTATCCAGGATAACTTCAAAAACATTTCTCAAACCTTTCTCATCTTTCTGACAAGGACACTTGTACTAGACCTACCCTTTTACCTTGTTTTGTTTAGATAGAATAATCTAAACTCATTGCTGCTAAAACTATATGTGGTGGTTTGAATTAAAATGGCCTCTATGGACACACATACTTGAATACTTGGTCCCCAATTGGTGAAACTGTTTGGGAAGGAGTAAAAGGTGTGGCCTTGCTAGAAGTATGTCACTGGTGACTATCTCTGAGATTTCAAAAGTGTTAGCTCTCTCTGCCTTCTGTTTGTAGTTTGAGATGTGAGCTCTCACCTGCTACTCTAGCCACCTGCTACCTCCACGCCACCATCATGGACTACTTATCTCTCTGGAATCATAAGCCCAAAATAAACTCTTCTTGATCATGGTATTCATCATAGCAATAGAAAAGGAACTTTCTGCCCAGAGAGCTGTTACACACCTGTAATCCCAACACTCAGAAAGCTAAGGCAGGAGGATCAGCAGTTCAAGTCCAGCCTGAGTGACATAGTGAAACGCTACCTCAAAAATGAAACAAAAATGAGATGGCTGGGGTGATGGCTCAGACTGAAAAGTATTTGTCATACTAGATTAAGAACTTGAGTCAGATCCTCAGTACCCACATAACAAGCTAAGTGTAGTGGCTCATGCCGGCAGACATGGGGCTTGCTGGCCAGACAGTCTTGCCCAATCAGTAATCTACAGATTCAGTGAGAGAGCATGTCTCAAAAAATAAAGTGGAAAACAACAGAGAAAGACAACCAGTGTGAGCATCTCACCCGCATATGCGAACACACACACACATATTGTTAAAAATAAATTTAAAAGACCAGTAAAAAATCAAACTACCTAAAATTAAAAGCTAACCATATCACCCTATCCAAACTTCAATTGTCACCATTTTAGCATGGCATAAAAGTTCTGCGTGTCTGCGGCTGGAGAGATGGCTCAGCAGTTAAGAGCATTGACTGCTCTTCCAGAGGACCCAAGTTCAATTCCTAGCACCCACATAGCAGCTCACAACTGTCTATAACTCCACGAACTGACACCCTCACACTGACTTACATGCAGGTAAAACACCGGTGCTCATAAAAATAAAATTACAAAAAAAAATTCTGCACGTTCATCCCCATTTCACACATATCTTCTCCTTCTGCATCCCACATTCACCCACATCACATTTCCACTGAGTACAAAATCTTACTTCTTATCTTTAAATTTTCAGATCAAGTTATAGAATAAACACAGGCTACTTACTACTTTCTAGTATTAATCAAAAACTATTTATTAAATATAAAAATGTATTTCTGTAGCAAGGTGATCTCTTAGAAAATATCTTTTTTTCCAAAATGTATTTTATTTGTATGGGTGTTTTACAGCTGCCCACAGAGGTCAGAACACAGTGTTAGATCCTCTGAAAGTGAAGATATAGATGTTTGTGGGCTACCATGTTGGTGCTAGTAACTGAACCCAGGTCCGCTGCAAGAACAGCAAGTGTTCTTAACCACTGAGTCATTTCTCCAGCCCTAGAAAATATCTTAATAATTGATTAAAGTTAGTCTGGTCAATATTCATACCATCCAACATCATACGCCTCTAGGCAAAATCCAATGAAAAGCACACATCAACGACTATATACTATGCTTGGCCAAAAAATTTTAACCTGCATCCATTCAGGAGGAAAGGACCAAGTCTTAATTATGGGGCATGCAATAAGACAACCAGCTGAGACTTCAAAAAGGTCAAAGTCATGGGGGAAAAAAGAACCCAAGGAGGCTATTACATATTAAAAGATGATATAAGGACACAAGAAATGTGATAAGTTATAACATTAATTAGACCCATGATGGAAATTTTAAAAGAAAAAATGAGGCTTTTAATAGAACAACTGGGGAAACTGGCCCATGGACCGTGCTATGGCTTGAACGTATCCCATAAGTTTATCTGCTGAAGTTCTGGCCCCCAAAGCAATAGGACCAAAAGCAAGGCCTTGAAGAGAAATGAGGTCGCAAGGGGTCTACACGGTCCGGCAGAAGCGTTATCACTGCCGCACAGTGCTTCCTACAGAGAGAGCAGGTCTGTTATGAGAACAAGTTCACCCCTCGCACTCTCTGCAATCTCTTGTCCACCTGGCTCCAACCACACAGTAAAAGGGGAAAGGTTCCCACCTCCACTGCCTCTTGATCTGACAGTCCCCACACTCCAGGACCCAAGCCATATCAATTTCTTTATGAATTACCCAGCCTCTGGCTTTCAGTTATAGCAGCTGCAAGCAGACTAATAAAGACTATATTAAATAGGATATCTAGTGATGACTGATTCTTGAATCATGGCAGCATTGTGGCTACACATAAAAGGGTATTTAACCTTAAAAGACAGATACAAGTAAGTGTTCAAGTATACAAGGTTATAACTGAAATTTACTTTCAAACTCTCTAAGGAAAAAGCAAAGGTGTACTCAGAGGAAGCAAGAAATAAAGTCATGTGACATATACTGGTAACTGAACCTGAGAAGTATCTGAGGGCGACCCTACTGCTCTCTCAGGTGTACTGTATCATCTATTTTTAGAAATAGAGTTGGAGAGTACAGTTATTGAAAATGCACCAAGTGATCTCTGTAAATCTGAGAACAGCCTGCTCTACAAAATGTGTTCCAGAACAGCCAGGGCTACACAGTGAGACCCTGCCTTAAAAAAAAAAAGAAAAGAAAAGAAAAAGAAAAAAGAAAAGAAAGAGAAAGAAAAGAGAAAATGAAAGCAAAATGTATTATTTGTTTGTTCAGAGTGATTACTTTTCTTTTATAATGATTCAATTTAAAACTTACAAGGCTGCAGAGATGTTCCAAAGAGTTAAAGACTGGCTACTCTTGCAGAGGATTCAGGTTTGGTTCCTAGCACCCACATCGCAAGTTACAACTGTCTCTAAGGCAGGCAGTGGTGGCGCACACCTTTGATCCTAGCACTCCAGAGGCAGAAGCAGGTGGCTTTCTCTGAGTTCAAGGCCAGCCTGGTCTACAGAGCAAATTCCAGGACAGGCAGGGCTACACAGAGAAAACCTGTCTCAAAAAACAAAACAAACAAAAAAACACAACTATCTCTAACTCCAGGTCCAGGAGATCGACATCCTCTTCCGACCTCCAAGGGCAACAGGCGTGCACACAATGCACTTTCATTAATGCAGGCAAAACACTGCTACACATAAATTAAAAATAAATCTCAATTTAAAATTTATACTTAAAGCCGGGCGTTGGTGGCGCACGCCTTTAATCCCTGCACTCGGGAGGCAGAGCCAGGTGGATCTCTGTGAGTTCGAGGCCAGCCTGGGCTACCAAGTGAGCTCCAGGAAAGGCGCAAAGCTACACAGAGAAACCTTGTCTTGAAAAACCAAAAAAAAAAAAATAAAAAAAATTTATACTTAAAATGTTATCTTTACTACATTTAACCTGATTTAAAAATAAGATTCATTAATTATTTGCTCCTTTTCCCAAATTTTGGTACTTAACAAAAAACTGTGACACAAAGATCAGCTTAAAGATTTTACATTTTATATATATGTGTATATATATATATATTTCATGACATATATCATGTGCTTATATATCTGTATATCATATATATGTTTATATATGATAGTCACATACATATCTCAAGGGCTTAAAAACAGGTATACAAGTGAATACCAGACTCTGAAATTCTGTCTCCAACATGAACTCTCCTCAACAACACCCATAAGCATCTAATGACCCACTGGGCATCTCTACAAAATCAAGGAGTCAAGCAAAACATTGTATTTTCCACTCTACCCCCCTCACCAGTTCATACTCCAGAATGTTCTCTCTATTATTCTCCCAATAGTTCCAGTTCAAAAACTCAATAGCCTCTTCACCTTTCCTTATATATCCAGCTACTCAAGAATATGCCAAGTCAGTGGTATCCATGGAAATAAAAGAACAGAGATTTTGGAAAGCACATAGAAGAAATACAGTCCACTTTGGACTGGATATTTGTGCTCCCCCCTTTCATTCTTACATTGAAACCCTAATACTGGACATGATAGTACCTGGGAGGTAGATAAAGTCATGGAGAACCTGAACTGTGTTAGGATATGGCAAGTAGGCTGCATCTTCAAGGCAGAAAAGAGGCTCTGACCAGGAAATTAATTAGCACTACCCAAATCAAACTACTTCTCAGACTCCGGAACTATGAAAAAATAGATTTCTCTTGTTTAACCCATCTTGTCAATGAGACTGTTAAAAGAGGCTAAACAAAAATAGTTTGGAAAACTCACTAAACAGCAGCCAGAAAAGGAAACAAAAATCATTTGAAGAAATATGGCTAGAACTCTACTTTGATGAAAGATATAAAATATAAGTGATGTTTTGAATGAGAATGTCCCCATGGCTCATTTACTTGAATGCTTGGTCTCCATTTGGTGGCACTGTTTCAGAAGGATTAGGAGGTGTGGCCTTGTTGGAGCAGGTGTGTCACTGGGGTGGCCTTTGAGGTTTCAAAAGCCCATGCCATTCCCAGTTAGCTCTCTCTGGGCCTCGTATTTGTGGATCAAATGGAAGCTCTCAGCTACTGCTCTAGAGCCTGACTGCTGCTATGCTCCCCACTATGATGGTCTTAGACTTACAGTCCTCTGGACCCCGGAGCCCCCAAATTAATTTTTTTTTTAAAGAAAACTTTTCTAAGTTGCCTTGGTCATGGTATTTTGTTGCAGCAACAGAAAAGTCACTAAGAAGCAGCTGGTGCCAGCAGCTGGTGCCAGCAGCGGGACACAGCTGTGAAATCCTGGTCATGCTGGGTTGTTTGGAGGAATGTGTTAGACTCTGAACGAGGAAAGAGGCTGAACACGTGAGTGCAGCTTAATGGGCCAATCTAAAAGGAGCTTGAACACAACAGTGCTGAGAGCAATGTGGACTATGGAGCCCAGCTTAAGAGGTTTCAGAGGGGAACAATATTAGGAGCTGGGCTAGAGATCACTCTTGTGATATTTTGCCAAAGAATGTGTTTGGTTTTTGCCCTTGTCTAAGAATCTGCCTGAGGCTACACTGGAGTTCTGGACTAATTTCACTGCCAGAGGAGATTTCAAGACTGTCTAATATCAATTCTGTTGCATGATTATTAGTAATCACTCCAATGCAGATCTACAACAAAAAGAGAGCAAGCAGAAAGAAAAAATTGGAAAACGTATAGTTTGGGGAGAAAAAGAACACCAGGAAATTTGATGTTAAAGCCTTGGTTTGTGCTAGAAGAAATAAGGAAAAATGGAATAAAGGGAGTGGTGTCCTCAGGACAAGACCCCACCCAGCTAATCCTGCAATTTGTGAAAAGAACAGGCCTACAGAATTACCTGTTCCTAGACAGCAACAACAAATCAAAACTAATGCAAATATGATTCAAGAAGTGGGCTGGGTTCCAACCAAGGGAGGCAGTAGAACCTGGCAGCATCACCCATGTGGTTCTGGCCTTAGAGTTAAAAGGAGTCAGGAGTAAAGAGACCTTGCACTCTTCCTCTGAGGTTAAAAAAGCTGCAGGGGCCAGGGGTGTGGCAGGGGAGTCCCTGCATGGAGACTCAGAGAGGCCACTATGAGAAGCTGTGAAAGCGAAGCCTGGATGTACTGGAGACCCCAAGAGGTTGGAGGTATCAGAGCTGTGGGATACCTGCCAAGGAAAACTGCTAACAGGAATGGAACCAGGCCAAGAGAGAAGTAACTGACAGTCAACAAAACTGGAAAGAGCGGGAGACCTGAGGAACTGTCTAAGCCCTTTGATGACACACATAGAGAAACAGGATTTAGAGTCTGCCCTACTGGGTTTCTGTCTTGTATTGGTCCAATATTTCTTCACTATGCCCCATTTCTCCCTTCTGAAATGGTAATGCATACTCTGTGCCAATGTTTGTTGGAAGCATGTAATTTGGTTTTTGCTCTTACAGGGGGTTACAATTAAAAGACTTCCTTTAGTCTCAGAAGAGACTTTGGAATTTGGATTTTTAAACTGTGTTAAGACTTTGAAACACTATGGAGAGTTTTGAAGTTGGACTAAATCCATTTTGCATTATGATATGGCTATAAGCCTAGGGGGGCAAGGAATGGAATATGGTGATTTGAATGAAATGGCCCCATAGACTCATCTATTTGGTCCTCAGGTGGTGGAACTGTTTGGAAAAAAATAGTGTGGCTTTACGAGAAGAGGCATATCACTGTAGATAGACTTTGTAGCTCTTTCTCTCTGCATCCTGCTTATGAATCAGACATGAACTCTCAGCTATGGCTCCAGTGCTCTGCCTCCCTGCTGCCATGCTCCCCACCATGACAGTCATGGACTACAGTCCTCTGGGATGCTGAGCCCCAATTAAATGCTTTCTTCTGTAAGTTGCTTTGGTTGTGGTGCTTTGTTACAGTGACAGAAAAAAGAACTGAGACACTTTATATTCAAGAATCTCAACCATTGCCAAGCAAGATGAACTAAAAGAGACCTGTACCAATACACGCTATACAACACTACATAAATGAACCGTACCTCTCATCAACCAAACAGGCAACCTTGGAGAAGGGAACATCTTGATTTCCAGAGTTATTACCTTACAATATTAAAACTGTCCGATTCTCAACAAAAATTGTAAAGCACACAGGCACACACATGCATGTGTGTGCCATACAGCCCATGCGCATGGAAGATCATTAACAAAAACAAGTCCCTGATAGTAAAGACACTAGGCATACCAAAGACTTAAACTGACTGTCTTTTATTATTTTTATTTATTATTATTACCATTATTTTATTGTTAAGGGGAAAGCATGAACACAGTCCCCCATGACCACAAATTATGCAATCAAGTTTCCCACATTTGGGGAAATCGCAGAGGTTAGCACATCTGTAGTGCAATGGATAAGCCTCACCCTGGGAAAACCACCTTCATGACCATGGTATCTCCCCTGTCAGGTAAGTATTAAAAGTTAACTGTCTTAAGTATGCTCCAAAAGTGAAGGAAATTATTTAAAAAAAAAAAAACCCTAAGAGAATCCCAGCACTTGGGAGACAGAGGCAGGCAGATCTTTGTGAGTTCCAAGCCAGCCTGGTCTGCAGAGTAAGTTCCAGGACAGCCAGGGCTGCACAGAGAAACCTGTCTTGAAAAATAAAACAACAAAAAAACAAAACAAAACAAAAAAACTAAGAGAAAACAATGGATGAAAATGTAGGGAATATTAATTATAAAAAGGTACCAAATAGAAATTTGGGGGCTGAAAACAATAAGGAAATTTTAAAATTTTCAGAAAACTTCAACAACATACTTGACTAGGGAGAGAAAAGAATCAGTGAATTTGAATATGACACAATTAAAATGACCTAGTCTGAGAAGCAAGAACAATAAAAGAAGAATGGAACTATGTATCTATAACTCAAATAGGGAGAGCCAGGCAGGGAACTGTAGAACTTCCTAGTCTGCCTGGCAAGCTTGAGGCCAATCAGGGTTTCATAGCAAGATTCTGTCTTTTTAGAAAAGAAGAGGATGGAGGAGGGGGAAGGGATGGGGAAAGGAACTGTGGACAGGGAAGTAGACAGAATCTGAGGAACCTGTAACAACTGACTCACAAAAATCTCACAGAAGAAAAAGAAAAGGGAACAAAAAACACTTAAAATTTATGGCTAAAAAGTCTGTAACTTTGATGAAAGACTGTGAACCTACATATCTAAGAATTTCAACAAATCCCAAGGGGAATAAATTCAGAGAGCTATATAAAACACAATATATTCAAAGCAGTGAAAGACAAATTGAAAATCATGAGAAAAGCAAAGCCAAACATGTTGGCACAAACATGCAATCCCAGCATGCTGGAGGGTGAGGCAGGGGATCAGAATTCTAAGGTGAGCCTGGGATGTACAGCAAGATCCTTTCCCCAGGGTAGGGAAGGTGCAACCAATCAGATAACAGATCTTCTAGAAGGTTCTCCTCAGAAACCATGGCAACTAGACAGTAAGGGAGGATGATATATTTACAAGGCTAAAGCAGGGAAAAAAACATTCAACCAGGAATTTTATAGTGAACAAACCACACTTCAAAAATGGAGCAGAAATTTAAAAATTAATCAGAAAGTCAAGGAAGTCTGCTGCTAGTAGCTGACAAGGCACGATGAAAAAAAAAATGACCTTATGCTGAAATGAAAGAACACTAGTTGGTAACTCAAACATATATAAAGAAATATAAGGTTTCCAGTAAGGCAAAACAATACCTAAATATAAAAACTAGTGTCACTGTATTGTTGCTTTGTAACTCCACTTTGTTTTCTATGACATAATAGACAATCACATGAAATTATAAACACACTGGTTTATAGAGCTAGTTCCAGGACAGCCAGGGCTACACAGAGAAATCCTGTCTTGAAAAAACAAAAACAAACAAACAAACTAACTAACAGCTCTTGTATAAAAGCTGACAGGGATGTAAACTATCTTCAAAAGCAGCGTCTTAGCACGTTAAACTTACATCAGCCACACCCTACCGATCCCAAATTACCACCAAGAAGAGAAAAGAAAATACATATTCCTTCTAAGACATGTATACAGATGTTCAAAGTATCATTATAATAGCAAAAGGATGAAACCAAACTATCCATCAACCCGGGAATTTTAAAGAGCGCTACCTCCACAAAGGAACATTCAACAATAAAAAGAAAGAGATACTGATACACAGATACACATAAACACGAGCTCAAAATGACTGTGCTCAGTGGAAGAAGTAAGAGCACATACAAATGAGGACACTGATGTAAAGTTCTAGAAAAGAGCTGTCATAGTTGGTCAGAGAAAACAGAGCACTAGCTGCCTTGGGTCTCGGGTGTAGTACAAACTTGGGTGGACACTGGAAATGTTTGGTTTGTTCACACAGACATAAATGCAGCATGAATACTTCTGATGCAACTTAAGTTCCAAAAGCAAACAGGACTGCACTGAAGCAGAACAGCAGTGTCTCCATCTGCTTCTATTCTCCCTGCCATCTCTCTATCCTAGACCTCTCTTCCACCATCCTCATTCCTTTTGTATTTCCACAGCATCTGTCCATACAAAATAACTTTATTTTATTTATAACCACTTCAATCTTACCTGAGAATACGGATTCCAAAGGTACAGTCTATAGTTCAAAGTCCTCAGTCATCTTAATTGTATTTTCCCAAATTATGAAATAGAAAAACCCTATGTATCAAATCTAAACCCTGGGACAGACGCCAGGTGTGGTGCTGCATGCCTGTAACTCTAGCATTTAGGGGGCTGAGGAAAGAGAATCCCAAGTTCAAGCCAGTCTGTGAGACCCCATCTGAAACAACAAAAAGCAAACACAAAAATCGTACACTATAAAATATGGAACATTTTACAAGACAAATAATTCTATCTTCAACTAACCGATATCAGAGAACAGTGGGAAAATGGAAAGGAAAGGTAATATTAACAAATAAAAGAGACATAATCTAATGTGATCCTTGCTTGGATCCTATTTAAACAAAGCAAATGTAGAAACATAGCTGTGAGTCAACAGAGAAAAGGCAAACACGGCCACACACTCTGCAACGTTTAGTGTTATTCATCCACTGAGTACAGTGATAGTATGGCATTTTTTATGCTCATCAGATGAATAGCAAAGCACTCATTGGCAGGCATGCTCTTAAAGAAGCCCAATGGAGCCAGGAGCAGCGGTGCACAGCAGTGGTGCACACCCTGTAACCCTGGCACTAGACAGGCAAGGGCAGAAGGATCATTGAGTCTGGGGCCAGCCTGTGCTATACAGTGAGTGCCTGGTTCAATATTTTTAAAGATAAAGTTAAAATAAAATTAAAACCTCTATGCCACTATAAAAAGGCTAAGTAAAATAATCTGAACAAAATATTGGTAATATGGGCATGCTACCATGTATCTGTCATCAATGTTTTATAACTTAATTTTTTATTATTTTTTTATTTTTGAGATTATCATATAATTATATCACTTTCCTTTCCTTTTCCTCCCTCTAAACCCTTCCAAATACCCCTCCTTTCTTTCTTTCAAATTTGTGGCCTCTTTTGATTAACTATAACTTAAAGTTTTTGAGAAAAGGTTCATAATACCATGAGAATGAGCTTCTAATGGTATTAGATGTATCTCATTTCATCCTATTTCAAGATTAATTAACAGTGGCTTTTATCACATAGGATAAAAAATGGACCTTTTCCCAAAATTGTTTAGTCCTAAAAATCACTAGCAAGCCAGGCAATGGTAGCACATGTCTTTAACCCCAGCACTGGGGGGCAAGGAGCAGAAGCAGGCAGATCTCTGAGTTCTAGGCCAGCCTGGTCTAGCTCTGGGACAGTCAAACAACACAAAGAAATCCAGTCTCAAAAAAAAAAAAAAAAAAGAAAGAAAGAAAGAAAGAAAGAAAGGGGGAGGGGAGAAAGAGAGAGAAAGAGGAAAAATAAAGAAAAACAAACAAAAAAGAATTGCAAAATAAATCACTAGCAAGTAACTAAATTATCTGGATGCCTCAGCATTAACATGATCCTTAATTACAATCCAAGGGGTCTTAGGAGAGGGCTCAGTGTGTGAAGAACTTGCTGCACAAGCATCAGGACCTGAGTCTTGATCTCTAGAACAGTATGTAAAAGCTGACTGATAAAGAACAGAGACAGAGGAGCATGTGGCTCGCTGGACAGCCAGTTGAGCCGAAACAGCAAGTTCCGGCTTCAGTGAGAGACCCAGTCTCAGAGAACAAGGTGAAGAGTAAGCAAGGAAGACAACATGTAGTTCTCTAGTCTCCTTAAGTACATGCGCAGTGAACATGCCTGCACACCACATGCACACATGCATCCACCACATATACTAAATAATTATTTTGTTTAAAGAGTGGTCAGTCCACTCTATCACACTATCAAGGCATTATATCTCTCGGCTCACTAATTTAAAAACATTTTTAATTAACTGCTCGATGCCACATCCTGGCAATACAGGACTAGGATCAGACGAGCAAACGCAATCAGGATTTTTGAAAATGAAGACGACAACTTGATTTCAAAGCCAGGGGTGAGGAGGCTGGAGACATGTCTCAGCTGTTAAGAGAATGAAAGGCCTGAACACAGGACCTGGGTTCAGCTCCCAGTTCCCATGAGGCAGCTCCCAAACCTAGGTAACTCCAGTTCTGGGGGCTCTGACACCAGGTATGCACGTGGTGCAGACATACATCCAGACCAAAAAAGCTCACGAATATAAAATCAACAAATCTAAAGAAGGAGGAGGAGGAGGGAGGCAGAGCCACTGTCTGAGGTGTCTCCCTAGGTGACACCAATCACAACGCAATCCTGTTCAAAGTGCCAGCAACCTGCAGCTCTGTCACCCTAACAGCTTATCAAGATGAGGACACAAAGAGAAAGAAAGCAGCTTCTTCCGCCAATGGGTCTCTACTCCAGCCACTGCAGCCGCCTCCTCGGATGTGAGAGAACTCCATACGAGCCTGAGGACTACAGACAGGTACAAAGACGATACAGCAATGCTGTACAACTCACACCAATGTAAGGCACAATAAGCTGTGTCAATTACCATAAAGAATGGAACACTGAAAGGATGAGGTAAACATTAACATGATTTTTATTCAGCAATCATATATTAAAGATTGCCTTAAGACGGGGTCTGGAGCACTCTGGAGGCAGAGGCAGGCCTGGTCTAAAGAGCTAGTTCCAGGACAGCCAGAGCCACAAAGAGAAACCATGTCTCCAAAAAAAAAAAAAAGGGCTGGGGGCCAGAAAGATGGCTTAACTGTTAGGAGCACTTACTCCTCTTCCAAAGGACCTGGGTTTGGCTGTCAGGGCTTCTGACCTCTATGGTCACCAGGCACGCATATGGTGCACATACATATGTGTAGGCAAACACTCTTCCACACATAAAATAAAACATTTTTAACGTTTCCCTAAGTTGCTCAGATTCTATAATACTCAATGGAGGATTAAATTAGGTAAAAATTAGGTAGACCACTTTTTCCCACCAAAATGAATGGGAAGACCACATGTACCTGGAGATCTTAACCTCTGGCAGTGTCTCAACTCTGACCACAAAATTGAATCATTGCAGAGCCTCAAAATCCTGAGGTGTGGGTCTGAGACCATTTAAATCAGAATTTCTATTGTGCATACAAATATACACAAGATAATTGATATACCATTCATTAGTTAATGTCCCAAGAAAACTATAAGTCAGGACTAGGTTTAAATCTTTCTTGATAATCATTTCTTTCATTAAAATATATTTTATATGACTGGTAGACATGTGTGAATGACTGAAAATAAGCAGGCTTTCCATAAAGAGACCGAAACAGCCAATTAATTAATATAAGTTGAATCCATAAATACCATGCTTCATTCAAGAGCACAGCAATTGTTCAAGGACCTCCATATAAGACCTGATATCCTAAGGCTAGAGAGATGGCTCAGTGGTTAAGAGCACTGGCTGCTCTTCCAGAGGACCCACAGCACCTACAAGGAAGCTCACAACTGCTGGTAACTCCAGTTCCAGGCAATCCAATGTCCTCTTCTGGCTTCCATAGGTATCAAGCATGCATGTGATATGCAGACATACATGCAGGCAAAATACCCATACACAAACATTTTTTTAATTTTAATAAGAATAAAAAAAAGCCCTGATACCCTGAATCTGTTAGAGGAGAAAGTAGGAAATACACTTCAATGTGTAGGCACAAAAAAGAACTTCTGAACAAGACCTCCATTGAGCAGGCATTAAGGTCATCACTGACAAATGGTCCTCACTAAACTCAATAGCTTCTGTGCAGCAAAGAACACCATCATCAGAGTGAAGAGGCAGTCTGCTGAATGAGGAAAAAAAACATTACCAGCTATATATCTGACAGAGGGTTAGAGTCTAGAATATACAGAGAACTTTAAAAAACTAAAACCAAGGAAACAAACAACCCAATTGAAAACTGGGCCATGAACTATCAAGAGCTCTCAAAAGAAGAAATACAAATAGCTGAGAAGCTTTTAAAAATGTCAACATCCTTAGCCATCATGGAAATGGAATTAAAACTACTCTGAGATTTTATCTCCCCCAGTCAAAATGACTAAGATTAAAACATCAACAAGAACAGAGGCAACAAATGCTGGTGTGGATGTGGGAAAAGGGAAGAAAACACACACACAGCTGATGGAGTGCAAACTGGTGCAGCCACTGTAGAAATCAGTGTGGAGGCTTCATAGCGAGCTAGAAGTAGATATGCCACGCAACCCAACTATTCCACTCCTGGGCTAAGTCTCAAAGGGCTTTATATCCTACTACAGAGATACTGGCTCACCTATACACACTTCTGCTCTATTCACAATGTCCAGGAAATGGAAACTGCCTCGATGTCCATCAATTGATAGATGAATAATGAAAACGTGGTACATATATACAATGGAGTATTTTTTTCATCTATAAAGAACAATGAAATTCTCAAGTAAATGGATGGACATAATCACTCTGAGTGAGGTAACCAAGATCCAGAAAGACAGATACCAAACATTCCCTCTCATATGTGGATGGCTGTTTTTAATCTTTCCACATATGTGTTTAAACTGGAGGAACCAATCAGGAAAGTAGTAAGGAGCTATAGGGTCATCTTAAGAGAAAGGGGTTAGAACAAAGGTGGTATGAAGGGGAGATGGGAAGAATGGAAGAGTAAGTGCTAAGGGAAACAAGGGTGGGAGGGCAGGGCAGGGTGCTGGAGAGAGTATAAGGAGGGAAAACTAACACTAAAGACCTTCTACAATGCCACACTGAAACCTACTACTGTAGAAGCTTCCTACAATACATGCATCTGTATATGTAAAAGTATTTTTAATGGAGTTATCCTATAACAGAGGACAATGGCTCTTCCAGATAGGCTATATTAAAAATCCCAGTGCCAGGGATGGGTTATCTCTTTTTTAATTCGGTCAGTGGGGTCCACAGATACACCCTAAAATATTATAGACTATTGCCACTGCTGTTGGTTACCTCCAAAACCTGATGGTAAGACCTTATTGCTGAAGACACCACACATTTGAGTCAAAGAACATGGACAAATCAAGCTGGTAGCAACCTGGAAACTTCATACCTAGTAAGTAGATTTCATACTGCTAGAAGGTTCTATGCATACTATTGGGGGAGAAAAGTCATCAACAATCTTACTCACCTATGAACTCTACAAGCTACAATAAGGACTGCCCTGGTACGATAACAAACTGGTATAATAATGGCATGAACATTTTGTGAGTAACCAGCCACTTACTGGCTGGATTTGAAGCCTGCTCCACAATTCAAAACTCCTGCATGGTACACTTAAATAGGACAAAAACCCGTGGCTAATTAGATCACAGGCCCCAGAGGAGCATCTAACTATAATTCCACTAAGTGGACATAGCATTAAGCTACCCCTTAGTTCTTATCTTTATATGTATAACTACGTATTTTGCTCAACCCACATAAAAGAAGTTTCTTTTTGAGTAGATGGTGATTAACACAGAGGCCCACAACTGGTCAACATGAAGAGAACAGAGACTACAGAGTGCTCAGCTCTAAAAGGGTCATTTATGTCACGCCTCCTGCTTTCAAGGTTTAGGAATCATCGAGGAAGAGGGAAGGAAAGATTTCAAAACAAAAGAACCACGGGGGAAATCAGAGTCATGCAATGTTTCTTGGTAGCCAGGCTTCCTTTACTGGACATGGACAGTGGGGTTTAGAGTAATCTGGCTCTTTTCTCCTGCCATAACACCAACAGTACCCTTAACTAAAACCAAACATTCACAAGCCTCCAGTAAGCACAGAACTAACTCTAACACCCACAAGACATCACAAGTCAGTCAGCATGCCCTAATCACAGTGTTTCTACTCCTGCTAAACTCAAGCTGCTTCAAGGAGAATGAACACAAGAAATGTAAGTTTGAGACCTAGAGATCTTTCAATGACTGGAAACACATCTGTACTACAGACTAACTAAAAGTGTAGGCAGGATCTTTTCTTCTGCTAGAGATCAAATCCAGGGCTTTGTGCATGCTAGATAAGTACTCCACCACTAAGCTAGATCCCACAACCCTAGGCCAAGGTCTTAAAAACAAATTTAAAACTTTGATTATTTCTATGAAAGAAGTTTTGGTTATTTTTCTTCTTGCTGGTAAAATACTCTGACAAAAGAAACTTAAGAAAGAACAGCCGGGCGGTGGTGGCGCACGCCTTTAATCCCAGCACTCGGGAGGCAGAGCCAGACGGATCTCTGTGAGTTCGAGGCCAGCCTGGGCTACCAAGTGAATAAAAAAAAAGAAAAAAAACAAAAAAAAACCAAAGTCAGGAAAAAAAAAAAAAAAAAAAAAAAAAAAAAAAGAACAGGTTTGGGGCTCACAGATGTAGAGTAGAGGGCATCACAGTAAGGAAGTCCTGGCAGCAGGAATTTAAGGCAACTAGTATCCAGTCAGGAAGCAGACTGAAGGCTAGGGCGTAATTGGCCTCCTCCTTTTTTATTTTTTTATTTTTTTATTTTTCATTTTTGGCGGTCCAGGTCCCAAACCCTATAGGGTGGGTCTCCCCACTTCAGTTAACCTAATCAACAGGATCACCAGAGCTACCTTAAACGAAGTAAACTCTTACAAGTGTGCCTAGATGCCAGCCTCCCAGGTGATTTTTTTGAGTTGACAGTCAACACTAACCAACACAAAAGGAAAAGCATAAGTTTTATTCTATGTTTTAATGGATATGCTGAATTATTCCAACACTCCTTACTTTACAGATCTCTATTTGTGTATGAACACATAAAAATTATTTTCTACTTTACAGTGTTTTTACTTTTTTTTTCTTGTTGGTATTTGGAGACACAGTTTCACTATGTAGTCCTGGCTGTCCTAGAACTCACTCTGTAGACCAGGCTAGCTTCAAACTCAGAGATCCACCTGCCTCTTCCTCCCAAGTGCTGGGATTAAAGGAATGCCCCACCACTGCCTGGCTCAGTGTTTTTACTTTTAGTTTACAGAACCTTTAAATTTAAAAGGATCACATTCAAATATCAAAAATTCTACTACCAAAATAGCAACTGCAAAGTCCTAACACACTTCTTTGTTTTAAGAATAGCGATGATTGGTTAGCTGGATATAGTGGCACACATCTGTAATCAGCAAACACAGAGGTTGAGACAGGAGCCCACAAGGTCCAGGACAGCCTGGGCTATGGAAGAAAAGAGGAGGAAAGAAAGGAGAGGTGAAGGAAAAGGAAGGAATAATAAGATTTTAACAATTAAAAAAGGGAACAAACACATACTCTTAATATGCATTTAAAACAATATTTTTAAAATGTTAGAAAAAGATCAATAATAAAATTTTCAAATATTTTTCTTCCTTAAATTTGTCTTCCTTAATAAACTTAGAACAATGAAAAAAACTGAACAACAAGGTTGCTTCTTTTGGGGGGGGTTCGAGACAGGGTTTCTCTGTGTAGCTTTGGAGCCTGTCCTGTAACTTGATCTGTAGACCAGGCTGGCCCCGAACTCACAGAGATCCACCTGCCTCTGCCTCCCGAGTGCTGGGATTAAAGGCGTGCGTCACCACCACTGCCCGGTACTTAAATATGATTTTCCTTATTATTTTTGCTTTGTTTTTACTTCTTATAGTACTGAGCACTGAACTCCCAATCTTACATGTGCTAGTCAAGCACACTCACTTAGCTAAACCCCCAGTCCATTTGCTCATTATTTTAAAATCTGTTTAGGGAATAAGTTAGATTCTAGTTTTGTAGGCAGTAATTTATATTTATCCACTTTTCAAATTTACATTTAAAAAATTATTAGCCCATTTCTACTCTGTCTTTGAGAAAAGCAGGCTCATTTCTATCTAAACAAAGAACTAAATCAACTGTTCATGAACTTGTTATGCATCCACTCATTTCACAAATACTGAGTACTGACACACGCACCATTCCAGGCGCTGGAAAGAGCAATAACCAAGTCAAAATAAAGTCCTCTCCTCAGAAATTATTCCAGAAAAGCAATAACCAAGTCAAAATAAAGTCCTCTCCTCCGAAATTATTCCAGAAGAGACAAAACAGTAAAATGTAGGAGAGCACTAAGATTACGGAAAAGAACAAAGGGGGTGTGACCAAGGTCAGGAGGCCGCTTTGGATGCCCTTAGTTTGGAGATTCTAGCAGCCACTCAGGTAGAGGTAACTAACAGGCAATCAGACACACAACTCCAAAGTACAGGGAAGACGCTCTGAGCTAAAGACTGAATGAGAGAGAGAGAGAGAGAGACATGACAGCTCCTAGGTACAGTGGAGGATAAAGTTTATTATACATATATGGGAGAGCATAATCAGGGGCAGGGACATCTGGGGGAGTCCAGAGTGGACATGACTCTCAGCCACAGGAGGAGGTGGGGAGAGGGGAGGAAAGGGGAAAGAGAGTGTCTTAGTTAGGGTTCCTATTGCTGTGAAGAAACACCATGATCATGGATCCTCTTATAAAGGAAAGCCTTTAATTAGGGTGGCTCATTTACAGTTTCAGAGGTTTAGTCCATTATTATCATGGCAAGACACGGTGGTGTGCACGCAGACATGGTGCTGGAGAAGAAGCTGAGGATTCTCCATCTTGATCCAAAGGCAACAGGAAGTGAATTGAGATACTGGGCATGGCTTGAGCATATGAGACCTCAAAGCCCACTCCACAGGGACACACTTCCTCCAACAAGACCACACCTACTCTGACAAGGCCACACCTCCTAATAGTGCCACTCCCTTTGGGGGCCATTTTCTTTCAAACTGCTGCAGAGGGGAACTCTGTGCAGCAGCCAGGTGGCCCAAAAGAGAGAGTAGAAGAAAAAGTCAGGTAACCAAATTGTCTGGATTATATAGGGAAGGGCAGCTGGAGGAAGGGCAGCCCAGCCCCTGAGCTGGAGAATTTAGGGTAGGGGGCAAGGTATGCCAGCCAGGAGGGCCCTGTTACAGGTAGGGGCTGGGGTTGCTGGAGAACCTGGCAGCCAGGTCCGCCTTGATGTGTTAAGTAGGCACCCCAGTCATTTGTCCCAAGTCTGAAAGCTATCAGAGAAATAAATGTGAAAGCTGACAGCATGTTTATGTTATCCAAAGGCACAAGGCAAGGATGTACAGTCAGGAAAGAAGAGATCAGGTCTACAAACTGAAGAGAGACCAGGCTACACAAACCGAAATGATCTAGGAGATCTGGGGGAAAAAAAAAAAAGAATCCAATTTTTAAAATGTGGCCAATGAGTCAGGAATGATAGATAATGCAAGCATGTAAACCTGCCCGCAGGGGATGAGGCAGGAGGACAATGGGCCTGAGACAGCTTGGACTAGAATACAGCAAGATATCCCAAAAATAAAAAGATAAATAAAACGTAAAAAATATATCCATGTGGCAGTGCCACAACAGGAAAAGCCGAGGGTAGCATGTCCTGAGAGCCAACAAGGAGGTGAACACACTTCCCGATCCAGAGTGCAGCTGACAGGTCTAGGACACAGCCTGCTGAGTACCGCAGCCCTCACACAGGAGCTGCCGCCGGGCTTCAGTGACTGGTTCTGACTGGTGGAGGTGGGAGGAACAGACCTGAGCAGGAGGGAACTACAAACAGCCAGTGTGGAGTTCTCCTGGAGTCCTGAGATACAGTAAAGAGATCATAGTAACTCTAGGAAGACATACTGTCAGCTTATTTTTAAGACAGAAAAAGTGTCTAAAAACATGCCTGTATGCTGATGGGTATGATCCACGGGAAGGAGAAACTGTTGACAGACAAGCAGCAGAAGAAGCAAAAGGCAAAGAAAGTGAAGCTGGGATGGCAAGAGAGAGACAGACACAGAGAGAGAGACAGACAGACACACAGAGAGAGAGAGACAGACAGACAGAGAGAGACAGAGACATTAAGAAGAAAAAAATCAAGGCAGGAAGGCTTTAATACTGTGATTCCGGAGATAGCAAAGAGACGTGAAAATCCCATGAACTATTCTGAAGAACGTAAACAATCTAGCAGGATTAAGAACAGAATGGGTAGGAAAAGAGTTGGGCTATATGGCTGGGCAGACGGAACAAGACAACTGCCTTCTCTGCTAACACAGAACGGGAGGTGATGGGAACTCCAATACTGCTCACAACACCTCAGAAAAGCTAACAGCAAACAGACCCGACAGACTGCAGTGCCACATCACCTATTTCCCTTGTTTTGTAGAAGACAGAAAACATCCAAAGAACCCAACTGCCACCGGCTTTATAGACTAACCAACTCTTCTAGAACCAACTCTTTCCATATTATGTGCAAAAGTCTAGGACTATCAAAATATCCATATTTCAAATCTGTCAGGGAAAACAATGCACAACTGAAATGTTTTCCAAAAGAATAGAGTTCAAATATGGATGTGCTAGTTGTATATTTATTTGTTTTATATGTAAAATATACGCATATTAGCTACAAATATAAACTGCCTTTGTTTTAAAAGAACATCATTGTAAGTAAACGCACAGATAATAATACTGGTACACACAACTGACAGTTTCTTTTTTAAACTATGAACCTTAAAGTTAAACATCACATTGGAAAAGATATATCAATATTTAAGCACTGCAATACCCCCTCTGACCACCCTACTTCTACCAGCTTGATTTACCAGGAAGAACACTATACTCCATACGTAAGTGCTGGTGCTGGCATTTATGAACTCTTAAGCAAGGCACTTAACATTTCTATAGCTGAGATCCTTCAACTACAAAATGTTAAAAATCTTATAGCTTCAAGGTTTTCTTGTGAGGTACTATATCTGAGAGCTTTACAAAACATAACACAATACAGCTTGCTTAAGACTTAATTAAGTGTCTTCAGGCCATCCACACACACCCCCAAATAGAGCACAGTTCACACCTGACAATGGGGTCTGACAGTCGGTTAGCATGTCCACCGCCTCTTTATGACCTTACCTTTGAATGAGCAGGCCCGCTTTCACTCAGAAGCTTATACTGGGGTTGGATGCTATGGAAACGGGCTAACTCATTTACCAGACACATTGGAGTTTTCTCTTTGGGGTTTGCCATTTTATCGTGGAGAGAAGCTGTAAATAAAAAGGCTGTAAAGTTTTTGTCAAGAATGACTTTTAAAAATGGAAGAAAAACTAGCGTTGACTTTTTAGACTAAAGTCAGACTGTACAGCTAAATTATTTTCATGAATTTGTATTAAAAACTTTATACCGTGTAATGTTTTCTATCACATGCAATAGAGTAATGTAGCAAACCTTGAACAATAAACAAAGGTTTATTTTTTTCTTATCTAAGTTATTCTCTATATACATATAATACCACCACCATACTTAAAGATTATAAAATAGCTTTTAATATATTATTACAACGTTTCCTTTTCTCTCATCATTAGGTAAGTTTCTTGATTCTTATTACTACAAAGGCAATTTTGTCTGAACTCAAACTCAGCATGTAGATAAGGATGATCAGTGCTGGGTCATAGGGATGAGCACCACACCCAGCACTAAAACTGTTAACATTTTCTACATTTGCTCTGAGTACTATTTTATAGTTATAAATATTTTCTTTAAAAAAAAACTAACAGTACTTAATTTTCATAAGGTTCCTTTAATCTTCTCCAGAGATTACCAAGATAAATTCAGAATGCACTCTTTTAGGTGAGTGTCAATATATTTGCAGATAGATCTGTAGGCATAAGGAAGTAGCCTTGATATATCTGGCTTTTAATTCCCATTGACAGCATTATAATAAAATTGTTTTTTCAAATATTGTCTTCACTCTTTGGTATGTTAGGATTTTAACTGGCATTGATTTCTGTATTATCTTTTACCAAATACAGAGTTTCCACGGTGCTCGTGTAGTAGGTTTTTATCTACAACTACACTGACACATCTCTTAAGAGCCAAATGGCTCTCAGAATGGCTGTGCCAAATAACCTTCCTATGCTTCAAACCTAAGGTGTGGAATACAGCCATATATCTTAATTTCATGTACAATTCCCACAAGTGTCTGGACATTTTCTGCATTCCTAAGTCATTCCTAAGTCACTAGTAAAGCTAACCACTTTATGTTACGGCCACCATGAAGGGCCTCTGCTGGTTCTTGCTGATTATATCTTACAGATATCCATCTTTTTCTACTGCGGTTTGCACTTTTTGTGTCTTAAGAAACTCTCTCCTAACCGTCAAGGTCATAGGCTGAAGCTCATTACCCCTCTGTTCCTTCTGTAAAATGAAGTGAGCATTCTATTCGGCTGCTAGGTGGCACGGGCCTGTAGTGCTAACCATGTGGAAGACTGAGTGAGAGCATCTCTTGAGCCCAGGACTTCAGAACCAGTCTGAGCAACACAGGGAGCCCCTGTCACAATAAAAATAATAACTATAAACAGAAGGATGAAAGAGGGGAAAGGGGTCTACTTAACTCCTAAGACACCTTAAGGTTAAGATTTTCCATGCATGCTAAGACTTACTACAGTGCACATATGAGCTATTATTACAGTTTTAAAATGCCTTCTTAGTACCAGAGTAAGTTATTTTATCCTATGTTTTTCTTTATCTTGTCTATAGACACATGTAACTTTTTTAGTTTTTATTTCATCTCCCATTTATCAAGACCAAAAAAAATTCAAGATCTAAGCATAAAACATGCAAGCATATCACTTTCTGCTGAAGCAGTAATAATGTATGGAGAATACATAAAGAGACCAACTTAGGAACTTAGTCTGCAAACTTATACTAGGGTTTACTATAGAAAACAAGACTTTCTTTTAAATGTGTAAAGTTCTTAGCGGGCACATAAGATGGCATAATGCCTTATCATGAGTACTATGGTTAAGAAATGGTGTCTTAAGAAAGCTATATAAATACTCAGTAAAGCAC
Organism: Peromyscus nudipes; assembly: GCA_902168325.1. Classification (NCBI taxonomy): domain Eukaryota; kingdom Metazoa; phylum Chordata; class Mammalia; order Rodentia; family Cricetidae; genus Peromyscus; species Peromyscus nudipes. The sequence goes on from CABHPH010135270.1 coordinate 22,372, forward strand.
AGGCAACAAGAAGAATCTAAGCAAGCAAACTGTAGAGTTGATACCGCTAATGGCTGCTAAGTAAATCATTCTAAGGGTCTTGCAAACTAAAACAAAACTAGTCATTACTATTTTGGAAGAAAGTCAAAACAGCTTGGGAAAATCTGCCTTCTATATAATTCACTATGTGTCATGCACAAAAGCACGTTATAGAACACATCTTCAATTCAGCTCACTGCAGAAAATTTGATGATCTGATGCTATAATCAATTTTAGTTCTTCGTTACCAGAGCATTAAATAGCCCAAGCATAAGAAACAGACCAGGTTACTGAATCTTTTTAAAAAGCAAAAGCAGCAGACATGGTGGTGCATGTCTAAAATCCCAACACTCAAGAGGTTATGGCAGGAGAATCATGAGTTCAAGACCAACCTGGACTATGTATGTAGCAAGACCCTGTCTCAAAAAAAAATAAAACAATGACAATAAAAAAGAAATCAAATGTTAAAAATAAGAAAGCATTAGTATGGTAAAATGTTGCCTAATCCAAAATAGTATTTACATTAAACATGTGATTTTCATTCTATAATACTACAAACTTATGTTATAATGCAAAAAATATTAAAAGCATATTTGTCATAACATGAACATTTTATACATTAAAATGTTTAACTGTGTAATTTTTTTCTTTTCTTTCTTTCCTTTTTTTTAGTTTTCCATGACAAGTTTCTTTATGTAGTCCTGGCTGTCCTGGAACTCACTCTGTAGACCAGGTTGGCCTCCACTCAGAGATCCGCCTGCCTCTGCCTCCCCAAATGCTGGGATTAAGGGGGTGCACTACCACCACCAATGTAATTTCTAAGTATAATTTCTATTTATTCAAACCTTTTTGGTAATAAAACTTGATCAAAATTCTTTCCAGGAAGTACAAAGTAGTAACATGTGGTATAAACCTTTTATTTCATTTATTTTGACTTTTCCTTCATAAAATTATTACGAGTCCAATAAAATATCTCAATGTATGACAAGTTTGGTGCAAGATCCTGTTTGATAAAGCTTCATAACTAAAATCAAAATGCTTAAAGGTGATAGATCAGAAAATAATTATAGTTAATTTATTTTACAACTGTAAATAGTTTATCATTTTTGTTTAGGACAAGTATGTAAGTAGATTACAAAATAATTATAGTTAATCATTTCTTTCACAACTGTAAATAGTTTATCTCTTTTGTTTAGGACAGGGTCTCAGTACATAGAATAGCCAAGCCTGAAACTTGCTACTTACCCCAAATTGGTCCTAAATTTCTAACTCTCCCACTTCAGCTCCCAAGTGCCGGGAGTACAGACATGTGCCATCACACTGGGCTTGTTCCTCTATTTAATCAAGAAATCTTACTAGTAGTAACTACCTCATAGATCTGAGTTAAAATAGTAATTTTGATAAAGTGGCTACAAAACTACAAAACAAAGCATTCTATAAAAAGGTCGAGACATATGGCTAGGCCATTAATTCAATGGCACAGCTTGCCAGCAGGCATGAGTCCCACTGAGTTCAATCCCTAGCAGTGGACTGGGAAAGCAGGACTGAGGCAGATAAACTTAGATATAATTAATATACAATGATACGTAGCTATATATTTTCAAAAAACTAAGCATATCCTTACTAAATAATGGGAAGGAGATTTATCTGGAGAGGAGGTAAGCAGGGAAATGGAGAGAGGAGGAGGGATCTATAACACTAAGGATGTTTGAAGGGGCCACAGGGAATATTACTTTATGATTAAAATTATATATAATATTTATAAGATATATGCATAGAGTTTAATTAAAGTTTCACCATTTGGGGTGATAAGGCTCCCACCAAAACCAAAGACTACCTAACAAAACCCTCATGGAAACCTCCTTTCGAGTTGTTGGTCAAGGGAGTCCAAGAGACCCCCAAAACAATACAGCCTGTAGCTGTAACCCTGTTCTGCCTCCCAGAAAAAGGTCAAACCTTATTGCTGAAACAGCATACTTTCAGACACAGCACTCGGAGGAACTGCTCTGGATCTGACCTGGAAGCCTCCTCACTGAGGACTAGCTCTCTCTCCTAATAGTGAAGGAGGCGCACAACCTGCCAAAGGAGAAGGGCAGTCCATAGTTCTATCCACTGAAATGCCTATGAGCCACAGCAACGACCAGAGGGCAAGATATTCTGAAAGGTGCAAACAAGGGACTTGGAACCTGGGGGTGACCTACAGTCACTTAATTGCACTTAGGCCCTGCTCAACCGGAGGGAATTCAGGCATGGTACTATAAACTTAGTCACTTACCTGAGACTGTTAAGCCCCGGGAACATAGAGAAGAACCACCTATTGCCACATTCCTAAATCAGTGTAATTTCTAACTGCATTCTTATCCTTATACCCACAGATAAGTGTAGCTCTCACAGAAAACCACAACCAGTCAAAATGAAGAGGTTAGCTAACTGTGGGGTGCCCATTCCCACTTAATACATTTACAACACAACCCTTAGACTTAAGGCTCACGGAGCACTGCAGAAGAGGGAGTGGAGTGGAAAGTTATGTTAATATCCATGCTAATGTCTTCTTAGAGAGGGGGAGATAGGGCATGATGTGGAGTAAGAGGGGGAAGAAAAGGGTGGATCTGGGAGGAATTAGAGGAGCAGGGAATGAATATGACAAAATACATTGTATGAAATTCCCAAAGAAGGAAGAAAAATACTGTATTTTTGTTGGTTTGGTTTGGTTTTGAGACAGTGCCCCACTATGTAGCTCTGGTGGGCCTGGAACTCATTACATAGACCAGGCTGGACTTGAACTCAAAGAGGTGTACCTTCCTCTGCCACCCAAGTGCTAGAATGAATGCTGTGTACCACTATGTCCCACTTACTATATATTTTTTAAAGAGGCTATTACTAATATATTTTGAAATGTGCTTCATGGGATTTGAGTAGCTAGAGCAGTAATAGTCTCTTTTAAATTAAATAATATAAGACTACCATTTGGGGAATCACTGATATATTACAGTTAAAAGCCTATTTCAGACATCAGTTGCTCATATGTGTGACTTTGAGAAAGTAATAAAATCTTACTTTCAATTAATTCAGTAAATACACTAAACTGCTTTTTCTCATTTGATGGTTGTACATAAGACATAAAACACTATTAACAATGATTAATAATCTATCATTAATAATTATTTGTAATCATTTATTAAAACTATTGATACTAGTTTTATAAATTTTTCATGGCTTTCTAAATGCATGCATTCTAAATCAAAATATTCTGTCAGGGGCTGGAGAGATGGCTCAGAGGTTGAGAGCACTGACTGCTCTTCCAGAGGTCCTGAGTTCAATTCCCAGCAACCACATAGTGGCTCACAACCATCTGTAACAAGAACTGGTGCCCTCTTCTGGCCCGCAGTCATACATGCTGTACACATAATAAATAAATAAAACTTTAAGAAAATATGTATATTCTGTCATCTGAACTGATTATACTCGTACAAATATATTCCCTGAGTATCCTTTGATATTCAATTACTATTTTCCCCCGTGGCTCATTAGGATGCCTTAATTTTCCCCCACGGAAAATTAACAAACCATCATATAAATTATACTTACTGAGTTTCTCCTATCTGCATAAGGGAATATTCTACCTTAATTGATATGAAATTCATTTACATGTAACACACCGTAACTTGGATAAAATACTTATAAAACATATGTATAAAATATTACAAGAATAAATATATATCAAACAAAAATATATATACTGTTTTAGATATACCATATTTTCTCAAATGTCCTTAGCTTTCTGAGTCTTGACTCTTCACACTAAAAAGATAATGTTTTCAACACATAGACAAAATGTGTGTCCAAAAGCAATGTCTCGTAGGACCAACAAGTACCCACCAACAAGCACTACAAACTACAGTGGGGTACGTACTGTGACAAGGCTGTCACAAGGACTCCTGGGGCACAGGGGATGTGCAAAGATGGGTTTTAAAAGACTGTAATTACATCAGTTAAAACAAGATTTCATCAACATCAGAAGCCAAGATGCTGAAGCTTTCCAAAGCAACAAGTGAAAGCATGTAGAAGCCCAGTAGAGCTGTCCATCTGTAACTGCAGCACCTGGGAGGCGAGGCTGAAGGACAAGCTCATGTTTAGACTGAGCTACACAGTGAGGTCTGGGCTCAAAAAGGGAAAGAGCAAGAAAAGGGACGGGGATGCACAGTCCAGCATAGAGCACTCGCACATGGCCGTGTCTGATGCCAGCACATCAAACGAATCAGGGAATCATGAGCAGAACGAAGAATGAAGGGGACTGAAGAGATGACATGGTGGTTAAAGGCACTGGCTGCTCTTCCAGAGGACCAGGGTTCAATTCCCAGCACTCACAAGCTGGCTCTCAACTGGCTATAAATTCAGTCCCAGGGGATCCGATGCCCTCTTCTGGCCCCCACTAGCATTACATACACCTGCTGCACAGGCAAAACAGCCAGACACATAAAATAAAAGGTTAAAAATGCGTTTTAAGGATTGGGAGATTTGAAATAGGAGATGGAACTAGACTCCCTAGAGTATCAAAAGCTTCCTAAATCAGAATTCACAGTAGCAGACGCCTACAAACTACATGCCAATCAGAGCTATTGTTAATTAAGAAGCAGTCCACCTACTCCTGCTGCAGACACTTCCTCCACCCTAGTGTCTACACAGGCAGTGTCTGTCTCTTCCCAGACTCCCCTCTTCCCATTCTGCTATTGGAGGGAACTCATCATAGTTTGCGAGTAAAGGAAAAAAAAACTTTTAAAGGCAAAAATAAAAAATAAAACAATTTTTAAGGCTGGGCAGTGGTGGCATATGCCTTTAATCCCAGCACTTGGGAGGCACAGGCAGGTCGATCTCTATAACTTCCAAGCCAGCCTGGTCTATAAAGCAAGTTCTAGAACAGCTAGAACTGCTACACAGAGAGACCCTGTCTTGAAAAATCAATCAATCAAACAAACAAACAAACGAACAATTTTTAAAATCCAAGGACAAAGTAATTTGCCTCTCATAGATTTTGGTCTTCTAGGGAAAATGTGGTTATCTGTCCAGAGTTAATAAAGTGAAGCTTAATGTTCAAAATGGGCCTTACATTTAAGGCTGTCCAAGCAAAAACCACTGATGGACTACTCAGGTACTGAACTTCCTTATATCTATCCACTAGGAAAAACAGTAACTTCATATTAAACATAAATTCCAAAAGAATTAAATGCAAAATATAAAAATACCACAAAAGCACAATACATTTTGACTAAATATCTGTCGAAATCCTATAACAGAACACATTTCTGGACGAGAAAACCAGGAGCCTCTAAGCAAAAACTGACAGCTAACAACATAAAAATGTACTATTTCAGTAAAATATATATATATATATATAAATCAACTTTAAAGTCAATAGAAAGGGAGTGAATTACACACTGTGTAATGCTTAACCAGGCAAAGTACATCTATCTACGGATTCAAAATTTATCACTTCTTCATGGTTAAAATACTTCCAAATCCTTACATCTAGATTGCTAAGATGTGTAATACATCATTGTTAAGATGTTTTTAAATGATTGCGTAAGTACTGAGCAAGGCCATGGAGAAATGGGTATGTGATGTTTCGAATAAGAATGGCTACCATAGGCTGATATGTTTGAATGTTAGTGGAACTGTCTGGGGAGGACTAGGAGGATGGCCTTGTTGGATAAGTGTGTCACTGAGGGTAGTGGGCTTTAGGTTTCAAAAGGCCTCACCAGGCCCAGTCTCACTCTCTCTCTGCTGCCATCTTGCCAGTAAAACATTAGCTCTCAACTACTGCTCTAGCACCACGCCTGTCTGCCTCCATGTTTCCTGCCATGAGGGCCAGACAAACCCTCTGAAACTGTAAGCAAGAACCCAATTAAATGCTGCACTTACAAGTTGCCTTGGTTACAGTGTCTCCTCACAGCAACAGAACAGTGACTAAGACAGGGTGCCAACAGAAATTAATAGCATTTAGGGGTACACTGTTGATTAAAATTTCAATTGTACCTGTGTTTAAGAAGGCAGTAACACATAGATGAATAGGATAGGAGACTTCAATAAGAGGTACACAGTCATAATCTGAACAGCAAGAACCAAAAAACAGCCAAATATGTTATGGATTAACAAGGGCAATTTCACAGAAATTCAACTCCCAAGAAATTAGTGGCCAGTGAAGACCAACTTTCTCAATGTATACAGGTGCTCTCTCATTTCTCTCAGCAACAAGTAGTTCTCAATTTTCTTTCACATATTGTCCTTGATTCAAACATCACAATGAAAGTTTTGGCCTTTTTGTTTTTAGTTTTGGTTTTTCTTGGCTGATACTTGCTATACACACCAGGCTGACCTCAAACTTGTAGTGATCCTCCTGTCTCTGCCTCACGGGTTCTGGGATTACACCACCCATGCGCTGGAATTACACCCCAAATCCAGCTATTTCATGTTTAACAATCCTGAAAGCATTCTTTTTATTTCATTTTAGAAGCCCTATTAGTATGCTTTAGAAAAGATTGGTTTTTTTTTTAGTGTGCTTATATCCTGCAACCCAAATACACTCATTCATTTGCTTTAGTAGAATTCTGACAGATTTTCTACACAGGCAATTATATCACTTACAAATAAAGACAACTGTATCCCTTCTTCCCAAGTCTGAGTGCCTCCTCTTGCTTAACTGCACTGGCTAGAACCATTATGCAAATAAAATACTACACAGAATTAGTGAACATGAATATCTTTGTCTTAGTCTTGATTTCTTTTTAAAGAGTTCAACTTTTCACCAGTAAACAGAATTTAAGATAACTTTTCCTTTTTCAATCTTACTTTTGAAATTATAGCATTTCCTCTTCCCTTCCTCCAGTGTACCCCTCCCTGCTCTCCTGCAAATTCATGGCCTCTTTTCACTAATTGTTACTGTATGCATGTCTATATATAAATACGTATATTCCTAAATATAAACTGTTCTTCATTATCAGATTAAGGAAGTTCACTTCTATCTCGTTTCCTGAAGACTGTTATCAAGAACAGACGAATTTGTTTTTACAGTTTAAATGAGTTTAATAATTAAATTGCAATGCATTATCAAGATGCTTACAACTTCTCATAAAACAAAAGGAAAAATATTTCATAGGGGCAACCAAGCAGCAAAATTCCTAACTCCGAACCCAATTATATATTACTAATTTTTTGTTTCATGTTTATGTACACACACATACACACACACAATCTTTGTCTTTTGTACAGGCTTGAGTCACTTTTTAACTCTGTATCTCAAAGCCAAAACAAAAGCTTCTTCTACTAGAAAAGAAGTACTTTGAGTATGGAAAGATCTTTATTTCAGAATAAAAAGCAAAGATCTCATGCTTCAGGGTTCTTGCTCTTAGGGGTAATCAGCAGCTTTGCTGGCCGAGGCTAGCCCACCATCAGCACCCGACAGCTGAAATGAAAAGCTTCAATGCAGCTTTATCAAGTCTCACACAGACAGGCCTGATGGCACACAACCATGGCTGAGTATTCAGCAAGACAGCTGCAGCAAGTTCAAGGCAACCTGGTCTATACAGTGAGTCCAGACCAGCCAGCTGCACACAGAAAGACCCTGTCTCAACAAAGACCAATTAAATCACATTTAGTTTCTCTTGCTGAGCCTAGTAATAAAATTAAAATAATCACATTCATTTTTAATTTTAAATGCAAAACTGCATCCCAAACTCATGTTTAAGACACTGAGTTAAGTTGGACATAGTGGCACACACCTTTAATCCCAGCAACGGAAATCAAGGGCAAGCAGATAAGCAGGTGGATCTCTGTGAGTCTGAGGCTAGCCTGGACTACGGAGTAAGCTCCACAAATGAAGCCAGAGCTACAAAGAGAGAACTTGTCTCAAAAAAGTTGGTGGTGGCACACGCCTTTAATCACAGCACTCAGGAGACAGAAGCAGGCAGATCACTGTGAGTTCGAGGCCAGCCTGGACTACAGAGTGAGTTCCAGGAAAGGTGCAAAGCTACACAGAGAAACCCTGTCTCGAAAAAAAACAAAAATATATAAATAAATAAATAAATAATAAAATAGGTTTCATTTTGATCACTTAAATGTATTTTTAATTAGGTTTTAAGATTTAAATGTTTTAGGGGCTGGAGAGATGGCTCAGAGGTTAAGAGCACTGACTGCTCTTCCAGAGGTCCTGAGTTCAATTCCCAGCAACCACATGGTGGCTCACAACCATCCGTAATGAGATCTGGTGCCCTCTTCTGGCCTGCAGTCATACATGCTGTATACATAATAAATAAATAAAACTTTAAAAAAAAATCATTTAAAAAAAAGATTTAAATGTTTTAATTACATGTAGGCATCTCTCTAAAAAAATAGCCTGCTTGAGCTGGGTGGTGGTGGCGGCGGCGGCGGCGGCGGCGGCGGCGGCGGCGGCGCACGCCTTTAATCCCAGCACTCAGGAGGCAGAGGCAGGAGGATCCTATGAATTCCAGGACAGCTAGGACTGTTACATAGAGAAACCTTGTCTCAAGAAACAAACAAACAAACAAAAAAAGATACTGAGTTAAACAGTGCACATAGTCATAATCGGTACTGAGATAGCCACAGGATGAAACATTAAATCTTGGCTAATGATTATCAAGAAATCAAGAGAAATAATCTTTTTTTTAAAGATTTATTTTATTTATTATGTACACAGCCAGAAGAAGATGCCAGATCTCATTACAGATGGTTGTGAGCCACCATGTGGTTGCTGGGAATTGAACTCAGGACCTCTGGAAGAACAGTCAGTGCTCTTAACCGCTGAGCTATCTATCTCTCCAGCCCCAAGTGAAATAATCTTTTTGTTCTCAAACAGAACACTTTATTAATGTTTACTGATTATATATAAAGAGACAATTAGTCAGAAAACATAAGCAACACTATATGTACATTACAAATATAATGAAGCCCATGAAGTCATGCTGCCCACCAAAATTAACCTAATCAAGATAATCTGTCACAGGCATGCCCAGCGATTCATTTTAATGATGATCCTAAATGTCATCAAGTAGACAATGTAGGTCTACCATCACAAACTACCTTCGCGTTCCTCCATACAGAAAACAAATAATTCAGAGGAGTTGTTTGCCTATTTGGTATGGTGATATTTTATTTGTGCTGAAATCTGGTCATATTTTATTTGTGCTTTAATAGATAAAGTTTGCCTGAAGATCAGAGGAAATAGCAGGCCATTTTAAGTAAACAAAGAAGTCCGGCAGTGGTAGCACACGCCCTTAATCCTATCACTTAACAGGCAGGATCTGTGCATTCAAGGCCACACTAAGGAACAAAGCCAAGCGTAGTAACACACACCTTTAATCCCAGTACCAACCATAGAGTTCTGGAGGCCTGTACAGACATGAAGTGACAGAGGTGGCCAGGAAGAGGAAGTGATGTAGCTAGACAGAGAGCAAATCAGATGGCAGAACAGCAAGGCATATAAGCCTGGGTAGACAGGCAGTCACTCTCTTTGGAAGCTGCTGAGTTGGTGAGGTAAGGTTGGCTGGTGGCTTTCCCTATTTCCCTGATCTCTCTAAGGTTTTCATCCCTATATTTGGCTCCGTGTTTTTTATTTAATAAGACCATTTAGAAATTTATGTACAATTTGGGGTCCGTTAGTTGGTTTGTTTGGGAAGATGTTCTACTTTCTGCAGGACTAGGTACTGAACCCATGGTCTGAAACATGCTAAACAACACTCTACAACTTAGCTATGTTCCCAGCCCATTTTATTTTTTATTTTGTTTTTTATTAATTATGAATGTCTGTATTATTTTAATTATGAATGTCTGTTTTTGTGCCCTTGGAGCCCATAGGTGTCAGATCCCCCTAGAGCTGGAGTTATAGGGAGTTATGAGAAGCTGATGTGGGAGCTGGGACTAAAACTTGGGTCCTCTGGAAGAGCAGCACAGCTACCTCTCCAAAACAATTTTATTTTAGTGACTGGGTCCTACTGTGTAGTGTTAGCTTACCTAAAATTCAAGTATCATGTCTCAGTCCTCTAGAGTGGTTGAGTACAGAAATAAGCCAGCCTGTCTAGCCTATAACTGGTTTTAATGTCCTCTGTTTTATTCTATCACTTTATGTCAGCTAAGTATGTGTTTTGATTATTTACTTTCTTATGGGTTATATTTTCAAGTCTCTTTGCATACATAATTTTTACTGAGCAACATACACTGAGTTTTACCCTGCTGTGTTGGATATTTTTCATGCCTATACCTCTTCCTGAGCTTTGTTCTAGGCTGTAGCTAAGTGCACAGAAGTAGTCTGTTCAAGTCTTGCTTTTGTTGGCTGTCTCCAGAACAGCATCATGTTAAGTGAGGGAGAACAGACTCTCTCTTCTCGTTGTATGTCCCACACCACATCTGTACTGCTCATGCTGTATATTATTCATTTCATACTGCTGTAGCAGAATACCAAGATGAGATAATTTACCAAAACCACAGACTGTTTCCTTATACTTCTGAAGTCTGGGAATTCCAGGGCTGGGAGGCCAGCCTTCTTGCTGCAATACCAGTACCAATGCTGAGGGCTGAGCAAGAGAACAAAAGAGAACAGAAGTGGGCCAAATTCACTCTTAAAACAAACCCACTCTCACAATAATGAGCCCATTCCTGAAACAACCACCTCTCAATGCTCTCAACTCTCACCACTATTGCACTGGAGAGTGCTGTGGATATCGCTCTGTATGCTGTGAATATGTTGCTCTGACTTGTTGATAAATAAAATGCTGACTGGCCAGTAGTCAGGCAGGAAGTATAGGTGGGATAAGCAGAGAGGAGAATTCTGGGAAGAGGAAGGCTGAGTCGAGAAACACCAGCCTGCAGTCCAGGGAGCAGCATGTAATGGCACACAGGTAAACCACAGAAAACATGGCGACATATGGAGTAACAGAAATGGGCTGAGTTTAAGTGTAAGAGCTAGTCAGTAGGAAGCCTGAGCTAATGGCCAAGCAGTTTTAATTAATATAAACCTCTGTGTGTTTACTTGTGTCTGAGTGGCTGCGGGACTGTGGGGCCACGGGGGGGGGGGGGGGGGGCGTGGGCGGCGCAGGACCTAGTGGGACATAGGAAAACTTTCAGCTACAGGAGAGTATTGTAATTATTATAACTATTAGTTAATCCAAAACATTAACTGAGAGAAAATTCAAACCATAGCACTTTTCTGTTTCTCATCTCTCAGGAATCAGTGATCTTCACCAGCTGATGTCCAAAGTCCCGCGAACTATTGTTTTCATGAATTGTGTGGATTTCTTCCTTTTAGAGTGAGAAAGCTTGTTTTAAGAGGAGGGCAGTCCTCATCTACTCCTATATGCTTAATCTAGCTCTGTATTTGAAGTTTCTTATAAACATACTATGTATGGGTCTTTGATTTTCAAGCCAATCTACCTTCACTTTTCTGTTAGCATGTTCAGATCATTTCAATTCACTTCAGGTACCATTGATGTTAGATTTATCTATTATTTTGCTATGTTCCTCTTTTTTTATTATTTTTATGGGTGGTACTTAATGCATGTGTGTCTGTATCTCTCTGCAGGTGCACTTGTTCATGCATGTGCATATGGGGACCAATGACAATGTTGAGTATCTTTGTCTATCACTCTCCAACTTGACTTTTTGAGATAAGGCCTCTCACTAACTGGGGCTTACCAATTTAACTAGACTCACGTTTAGCAAGCCCCCAGTAATCTTGCCTCTTCCTTCCCAGAACAGAGATTATACACGCACACCATTGTGCCTAGCTTTTTATGTGGGTTCTGAGGAATGGGAATTCAGGTCCTTCCTCAGGTTTGTACAGCAAGCACTTACTGACCTTCCCAACCCTGGTTTAGTTTGGTTTGGTTTTGTGACAAAGTCTCACTGTGTAGCCCTTGATGGCCTGAAACTTCATGTATGGACCAGGTCAGCCTTGAACTTAAGGAACCCTTCCTCTGACTGCCTCTGCCTCTCAAGTGCTGAGATCACAAGCATCATCCACATCTGTTTTCATGGAATAAAACATTATACCCTTTTATGTGTATTAACAATTCTATAGCTGCCTTTCCCTTTCTTCAATATTTATGCCACTGACATCAATCTCTTTCTGTGTACGTTAGAAACCCCAATACATTAACATTTTAGCCCTAACCCATTATCTCTTCTTTCCCCATGCTAGTAAATCCAGGCCTTGCACATAAGCAAGCACTTTATCACTCACTGGATCACAGTGCAAGCCCTAGTCCATTGTCTACAAAAAGTTAAAAATTAAATGTCTTGTATTTGCCAACCGTTTAATCATTTCTTTTCAAAGATCCAAATTTCCTTGTATTAATATTTTCCCTTTAACCTAAGTACTTCCCTTATGACTTTATTTATAAAGCTGGACAGCTGAAAATGGACTCCTTCAGATTCCACTTTAAGACATTTTTAATAATAATAATACATCTTTGTTAATAATATACATAATAAAGGATTAATAGCCAGGATATGTAAGTTTCATCAATCCAGTTATAAAAACGAACAAAGGACTAGAGCAGACAGTCCTCCAAAGATGATGTACAGCTGGTCAGCACACACAACAAATGTCACTATCAGAAACAAAAACCCAAACCACAAGGAGATACCTCATTGTGTCAGTTAGGGTGGCTACCAGTCCTTTTTTAAATGGAAAATCAGTATTCATGAAAACGCGGGGAAAATCGAATTCTTGTGCATTGTTGTGTGTATTCTCTATGGGAAATAATGTAGCAATTCCTGAAAGCATTAATGGCAGAATTACCATATGACAATTTCACTTCTGGAAATATACAAAAAGAACTCAAATGATGGACTCAATGCTTCTGTGTCATGTTCACAGCAGTATTATTTACAACTGACAAACAGGAGCAATAACCCAAGTGTTCCCCAAAAGATGAACGAAAAACAAAATACGGTGTATACATAAACATATACACTCAGATTCACACTAGAAAAGGTGAAAACAACTCAAATATCTATTAGTGGATAAGACAAGCAATACACGCACACGCACAAGAGTATTTCCTATTCAATTTTCAAAAGCAAGAAAATTCTGTTATATATTATACCATGAACTTTGAAAACACTGTACTAAATTACCCCACTGACAAAAGGACAAATCTATACAATTATATCTATATGAAGGCAGTAGTCAAATGCAGAGTCAGAAGCTAAAATGGCAACTGCCAGGGGCTCAAGAGAAGAGCAATGGGAGAAGTTAACACTTAATTACAGCTCTAGTTTAGGAAAATTACAGATGTCTGCAGATGAAAGACAGTAATAGATGTGGAACAATATGCATGTAACTAGTGCCACAGAACTGTACAGGTTAAAATAAGTCATCAGAATTGATTTTAGTAGGTAAATTTCAACCCAAGAATTTTTTTAAAAAATCACAACTAAAAGTCACTTATTTTTGAAAAGTATTTTCAGTTAGAATAGAATGCTGAGTTAACAGATGTTTCTCTTTCATTAAAGATGTTGCACCACTCTTCTGGCTGGAAATTTCCATGAGCATCTCATATCCATTCTCATCTTTATTATTTATTCAGGGCTGAAGACACAGCTTAATGGTGGAGGGTTTGCCCAGTACCACAGCGTGCTGGGGAGTAGGGAAGTATTTCAGAGTGCATCGATTTGTCTCAGTCAAGATTTCCTCAGTATCACTATTTTTCAGCTATCATGTGTGGTTCCTTTAACATGTCTTTCACTTTGGGTTCACTGACTTCTTTCTTAGCACTGTTTACAGTTTTCAGCAAACACATAGTCATTTCTAATATTCTGTGTTTTCTTTCTCCTAGGCCCAAATCCATTTGTGTCTCAGGTGATTTGTTCTCTCCCCACAGCTCACTGATGCCTGTCATGCTGGTGATGAGTATGACATCAGCAGTGGTGGTGGTTGAAGTCTTTTCAGCCTATGTTCCATTCTCGACACTCAGAATTCCTAGTTCACTCTTTTCTTCTAGTGTCTTATTTACTGTCAACCCCATTCAGTATTTTAACTTCAGGTGTTACACCCTTTGTTGCTACAAGTTCCATCAGTGTATATTTTATTTTTTCCCCTTCATGTCATTTTCTTCTTCTTTCTTAAACATTTGGGACATCTTGACAGCAGCACTATTATACCTTTGTCTACAAAATCAATCAGTCTTCCTAGTCAATGGATTTTTTTTAATCTTGGCTATGAACTGTATCTTCTTTTTTTTTGCAAACATTTGAATTTTGAAATGAAGTGATAACATCAAATTAATCTACTAGAAGCAAGCAATACACTGCCATTTACTAAGTCAAAGCACTTTACAACTGCTACCTGCATCTAATCGCAAAACACTTTTTCTCTCTGAAGGAAATGCCATGCCCATTAGGCAGCTAGGTGCTCCCCAGGACTGACTCTAGACCAGTGATTCTCAACCTATGAGTTGCAACTCCTTTAGAGGTCAAACTACCCTTTTACAGGGATCACATATCCTGCATATCAGATATTTACACTATGATTCATAACAGTAGAAAAATTAGTTATGAAGTAGTAATGAAAATAACTTTATGTTGGAGGTCAACCACAACATGAGGAACTGTATTAAAGGGTTGCAGCATTAGGAAAGTTGAGAACCACTGCTCTAGACCCTTGGCAACTACCAATCTTTATTATGCCTCTTTCTGAATTACCTATTCTGGATATTTCATATAAAAGGAATCCCAGCAAATGTGACTTTGTGTGTTTCTTTTAACATATTTTTGTTGTTGTTGTTGTTGTTGATTTGTTTTGTTTTTTGAGACGGGTTTCTCTGTGTAGCTTTGCGACTTTCCTGGAACTCACTTGGTAGTCCAGGCTGGCCTCGAACTCACAGACATCCGCTTGGCTCTGCCTCCCGAGTGCTGGGATTAAAGGCATGAGCCACCACTGCCGTTAACATATTTTTAAGACTCACCCACAGCATGACATGGATCAGTACATTTTTTTATGTCTAGGTACTATTTACTGAAACACCACAATTTGCTTATCTACTCATCCATCAATGGATATTTTTTTCTCTCATCTGTCTATTGAAAACTACTATGAATGTAAATATTTGAATACCTGTTTTCAATGCCCTGGGATATGTGTTTAGATGAAAATCACTGGATCACGACAATTCTATGCTTTAGTTTAAGGAACTCTCCAACATTTCCACAAAGGTTCATCATTTAAAACTGCCACTAGTATATGAAAGCTCAAATCTTTCCAGTCCTGGCAAACTCGCTGTGTTGGTCTTGTGATTCTGGCTACCCTAGTGTACATGTAGTATCTCATGGGCTCTGGATCTGTCTGGTCATGTATGCAGTCAAGTATTTTTTTCCTGGGCATCTTGGTGATTTGTATACTTCTTTATAGTACTATTTAGGGTTTCCCCCACTTCTTAGTGGAGTTGCGTAAAGTTCTGGGGGTGGGGGGAGAGGGCTTTTGACACATGTACTTGCTACAGTGCTCAGATTAGCCTTTAACTATCCTCTACTGAAACATCCACATCACCATCCTGAGGAACAAGAACGACAGGCAAACACCATCACAACTCAGTTCTTAAATTTAGAACACACATACATTTTGAGTTTTGTATAGTGTATGAGTAAGGATTACTTTCAATTGTCCCAGAATAACCTGTTGAAGACTTTATTCTTTCCCCACTGAAGTCTTGGCATTCTTGTCAAAAAAGAAAAAAAAATCAATTGCATTCTGGTTTAATTTCTATATTCTCAATTTCATTCTATTGGTCCATATTATCTTCACTGCCAATATCATCCTGTTTGGATTGCTGTAGTAAAATTTCAAACAGGAAATATGAGTTCTCCTAAGCTTTGTTTCTTTTCTTTGTTGTTAGGATATTTGGCCCTGTTCTTACTGTAGTGTTTGAATATCACCTTTGCATTTCATTGTAGTTGTAATGAAGATTATACTGAATCAGGAGGCTGCATGAGATAGTAGTGCCATCTTAATCCCACTAAGCCTTCCTACTCACAGATGCTTTTCTACCCATCTACGTTTAATTTCTATCAACAAGGTCTCATAGTTTTCAGTGTACAAGACCTTTATAAAGAAGTCCACTCTTTTATAGGCATTACTGCAAATATTTTTTTTATTTAGTATTGGGGGAAAGCACATGTGCCATGGCAAATATGTGAAAACTTAAAGGAGTCAGTTGTTTCTTTCCACCATGTAGCTCCTAGGGATTGAACTCAAGTCCCCAGGCTTGGCAACATGTGCCCTTACCAGCTAAGCCATCTCACTGGCTCATAAATGAATTTTTAATTGAGATTTTCATTGCTGGCCTACAGAAACACAACTATTTTTATATGGTTTTTATGTACCTAAATGCATGCTCACTTTGGTTTCTGACTTTGTGAGTTGTGTGTGCATAGATTCATAAAGATTTTCTATACAGAGGATCCCTGTCATCTGCATATGGTTTTATTTCTTTCAAGTGCACTGGGTTTCTTTTTCTTATATAACTGTTCCTGCTAGAGTTTCCACATAGGTGACTGAAAGTGGTAAAGAGTATCCTCTTGTCTTCCTGCTTCTGATAAGAGGAAGAGTTTCAGTCTTCCACTATGCAGTTTGTGGTGGTTTGAATAAAAATGGCCCCCCCATAGGCTCATGTATTTGAATGCTCAGTCATCAGGGAGTGGTGCTACCTGAGGACTAGGAGGTGTGGCCTTTTTGGAGGGAGTGTATCACTGGGTGGGGCGAGGAGAGGAGGCTTGAGGTTTCAAAACCCAAGCCAGACCCAGTGGCTCTCCACCTGCTGCCTGAAGATGCAGGTGTACAACTCTCAGCTAATTCTCCAGCACCACATCTGCCTCTGCTGCCATGCTCCCTGCCATGACGATAATGGACTCAACCTCTGAAACTGTAAGCCAGCCCCAGTTAAATGTTTTCCTGTATAAGAAAGAGTTGCCATGGTCACGGTGTCTCTTCACAGCAATAGAACAGTGACCAAGATGGACTTGGATGTCAGCTTTGGGTTTTCATAAATGCTGAATGTTGAGGAAATACTGCAGACTTTCCTTATTAGTCCTAATCCTGTTTCATCAACAGGTGCTAGACTTGGCCAAAAGCTTTCTCGCAAATCAGAACCCTCAAATGATATGTTTCTCTTTGTTCTATTTACTTATGCTGAACCACCCCTGCATTCCTGGGATAATTCTCACTTGGTCATGAAATCCTTTTAAATATGCTACAAGTTTGCTGAGGATATTTGTACCTATAGGGCACACTGATCTGTAGTTTTCTCTTACTTGGCTTTGGTATTCATGTAGTACTGGCATCAAAGAATGAATTAGTCCAACTTCAAAAGTCCCCATAGTCTATCACAGTCTCAACAATGTTTAAAAGTCCAACGTCAAAGTCTCTTCTGAGATTCATGCAATCTCGTAACTGTAATCCCCTATAAAACCAAAATCGAAAAACAGATCACATACTTCCAATACATAACGGCACAGGATATACATCACCATTCCAAAATATAGGGAAGGGAGCATAGTGAGGAAATACTGGACCAAAGCAAGACTGAAAATCAGCTGGGTAAACTCCAAATTCTGCATCTCCATGTCTGATGTCAAAATTCTCTTCAGATCTCAAACTCTTCTCAGCTTTGTTGACTGCAGCACACTTCTCTCTCATAAGCTGGTTCCACTCCCTGTTAGCAGCTCTTCTCGGCAGGTACCCCACAACTCTGGCATCTCTAACTTCTTTGAGTCTCCAAGGCAATCCAGGCTTCACCTTCACAGCTTCACAAAATGGCCTCTGT
This sequence comes from Peromyscus nudipes, assembly GCA_902168325.1. Classification (NCBI taxonomy): domain Eukaryota; kingdom Metazoa; phylum Chordata; class Mammalia; order Rodentia; family Cricetidae; genus Peromyscus; species Peromyscus nudipes. The sequence continues at coordinate 40,218 of CABHPH010135270.1, forward strand.
AGGCCTCCATTCAGGTACACCCCTGACATATGCCTGACATCAGCAGCTTTCCTTAGTCACGAAGGAAGGTTAGACAATGCCTTTCTTCTGTCTTTGATTCTAAAGCCAGAACCATGTGGCCGAAGCTGCCAAGTTCTGCTGCTTGCTGGGACTTGAACATGGCTCCCTTATTCAATAACATCCTCACCAGCTGTTTTCCATGGTTTCCTTCACTACCTAAGTTTGACTGTCCTGGAACTTGTTTTGTAAATCAGGCTGGCCTCACACTCAGAGATGCGCCAGCGTTCTGAGTGCTTGGATTAAAGGTGTACACCACCACACCTGGCCCTAAGCTTCTTAAAATTCCTTTTCATTTTCATTAATTCATTTTCACAAGTTGAAAGCTTAGCTGGGTGGGGTCTTCTCCTGAGGTAACCACTCCTTTTACTCCATTTCTTAATCTGTTTATCTCTTTGAACACAGGATTTAGCTCTGTTCCACTTCCTGGTGCTCCATTTCTCCTCAAATTGTACATTTTGTGTTTTTCCTTTCTCAGCTTGCTCCTTTTCATTATAGATCTGTGTAAGAATGACTACTAATAACCACATGACAGAGCCTATACTAGGCTGTTTTGAGATTTCCTCTGCCAAGGGTATTAATCCAAGACTTTTCATTTTAGCCCCAGGCAGACTCTTTGGACAAGGGCAAAAAGCAGCCACATTCTTTGCCAAAATATTATAAGAACAATCTCTAGGCCATATGCTAACATTCTTCTCCTCTGAAACCTCTTGAGTCAAGCTCTCAGAGTTCAAATCACCCTCAGCACCACTGTCTACCATGTTCCTACTAGTATGGCCCATTAAACCCCACTTGAAGTGTTCAACTGCTTTTCTAATCCAAACTCCCAAAGTCCACATTCCTCCAAACAAAAGCACGGTTAGGCCTATGACAGCAATACCCCAGTCCCTGGTACCAACTTCTATCTTACTTAGAGTTTTATTGTTCTGAAAAGACACCATAACCATGGCAACTCTTATAAAGGAAAACATTTAACTGGTGCCAGCTTACATTTTCAGAGGTTTAATTCATTATCATCATGGTGGGACATGGTGGCATGCAGGCAGACATGGTGCTGGAGAAGAAGCTGAGAGTTCCACATCTTCATCTGCAGGCAGCAGAAGGAGACTATGCCACTCTGAGCATAGCTTGAGCATATAATAAAAAACATATATTTTTAAAAAAGACCTCAAAGCCCACCTCTACAGTGACACACTTCCTCCAACAAAGCTACACCTCCGAACAGTGCCACCCCTAGGGCCCAAGCATCTAAACACAGGAGTCTACTCTGAATACCTGTCCTTTACTGTCCTTTTACCAGTTTCCAGAGTCTGGCACCAACAGCAACATTATTAGTAAAATTGATGGTAATAATGGTAGTAACAGGGCCAGTGCCAAGCAGTATGTTCCACTAACTCGGTAGCTCCTCACCACAAACCCATGAGACAGGCATCCTCATACTTTAAACTCCCACAGCCTATCTTTATAGCAGACATGTGATAACTATCATTATAATACTTGGCCCCTCTTGCCCTAAAGGGTTCCACTACTCTTTTGCACTCTACTTTATGCATGCCTTAGAGCTTCCTCTTCGCTTCGATAGTCCAACATCTATTCTCAAGCTTAGATCCTTGTAAACTCTCTCTCCCAACACTACAACTGTCTACTACAGACTTCTCCAACCCCTTAGGATACCCTGGCCTATCAAGTTTCCAGCAAATGCCTACCCACAAAAAATGGCCCTATTTCAGCCACTCACTTAACACTATTCAGCACAGGTACCTTATTAACTTGCACTGCTGCAGCTTAATGTTAAAAAAAAGTTTCTCTCCTTATGAAGTTATATCAGGAGAAAAGCCATAAATATACCATGTCCCCTCTGCTACATCCTGGAAGCTAGTGAATTCCCTTTAGTTACTTGTTGAACAATTCACTTTACAAATGATGATTACAATTCAAGGACTGTTGTTTACAAATAAAAAAGGGGCAGCCGGGCAGTGGTGGCGCACGCCTTTAATCCCAGCACTCGGGAGGCAGAGGCAGGCGGATCTCTGTGAGTTCGAGGCCAGCCTGGTCTCCAAAGCGAGTTCCAGGAAAGGCGCAAGGCTACACAGAGAAACCCTGTTTTGAAAAAACCAAAAAAAAAAAAAAAAAAGGGGGGGGGGGGGCAACAGTAGACACAAAGGCAAAACACAAGAAAAAGTAAATGGGAGAAAAACAAATCATGGAAATGCAAACTAAAACCACTCTGTCAGACAGATGGCAGAAGTGGAAGATGTGTCAGACTGGGAAGGAAATGGGCATCTCCTATCCTATTAGTAAATATAACTGTGTATTTTCATACTTATATACAAAATATCTCTAGTAACCTTTGACTATCATTTACTTTCTAGTAAGTTATAATAACTAGAAAAGGAGACATGTAAAAATTTACATAAAAATCTGCCCCAACAATAAAGGCTTGGTTAAGTAAGCTTTAGCATTTCTAAATTAAAGATGATTAAATCACTCCAGAATTTTAAATATGGTATAATGCATTTGTAAAAACAGCATATTCACAAAGAAATATACCTTCATAAAAAAAATTTAAGTATACATGCCAAAAATGCTAGCAGTGATTATGTCTATAACAGATATGGAACTTTTGTGACTTTTCTTCTTCTCATCCACCTCACCCATTTTTCTATAGTGTAAATTGTACATATATAACACACTTTGCATTATCTGGAAATGTCACACAATGCATCCCATCACACTCACTTCCCTTTCCTCCCAGATCCACCCTCCCATCCTTGCGCCCTCCCACTCCAAAAACCCCAGCAAGTCCATTTTGCGTTGCCCATATACTCACTGGAGCACGGTCAAACACGGCGAGCCCCTTAAAGAAAACTGAATCCTTCCCTACCCCCACTCCCCAGAAGCCATCAACTGTGAAGAGCTACATTTCAGCATCTTTATCACAGTTTTTAAGGACTCTCTTCAATAGCTTCCATCTGGACTGTTTGGGGAGGTGTGTGGTTTTTGTTGGTTTTGAAGGGGGGTTGACACAGAAGCCTTGTGTCTCTCATTCTCAGTTATAAGTCTGCAGTCACCGATACCGTTGCAAAACAATCTTCAAGCTTCATTGCTCATAGCAGCCAGCGGCAGTACAGATCATGGCCTATGATCCTTTCACATGGTTTCTGGAGGCAGCAGGAATCATGGACATCAACCTGGTCCCCACTGGCAGCAGAAATGAGCAGCATGATCTCCAGAGGCAGCACCAACAATGGACCTCAACTTGGCTTCTGGCAGCAGCACCGACCACAGACACCAACATGGCCTCCAGCAGCAGAACGTACAACGGAAGTCCCTCGAGGAGACTCGATCCAGAAAATGAACCACTCTTCATCTCTGACATCCTGCTGCTGCTCAGTCAGGGTGATCGTGGAGCAGGACAGTGTATCTAGGGTGCGAGCTCCAGGCTGCAGCACACTACCCTGCCCTCAGCACCTGCTGCCCTGTCAGTACCCATGGCATGACTATGGTCAGGCCCCTCCACCCGGCCTCCCAGAGACCTAATGACCTACTCAGCAAAGACACGCGTGGCAGCCAAGCAGGCAGCACTGGCCCAGCGGGTGGCAACCGGTTGAGGCCTGCCGCATCTCCCCACTCTGACATCTTCTTTTCCAATTCCACGAACCCACTTTTTAAAAGCATCTTCCCATGAGATCTGCCTTTTTTTTAGTACAACATATTTTCTTAAAAGGCAAAAGCAAAAATGAAGATGGCAATTTAAAGGGAGAAAATGTCATTACTATAAAAGAACAAAGCATTCCTTTATTTCACAAATAATAGTGTTAGATTTAATATCAAACTATTAGATGACATAGCATAATGCAGTTATTTGTATATACTCAATTTTAATCAATTTTAGTAGTGGATACAGAAGAATTTGTTAAGACAAGAAAAAGTGCAGCTATTTGTGCATAACTGGGAGGGGGGGTCCTCCCAAATAAATACTTAAAACTAACCCTACAGAGAGCATTAAAATCAACAGTCAAAGCTTCATTGCTTCCCAGGGATCAGCTTAAATTCTTTTTCATCCCTTTTTACTTCTATCTTACAAACCCTCCTTCTTGTGAAAAAGCAATTGCCATGGAAATAGTAAAAAATAAAAGTCACCTGTAGGTTTAGTATTTCAAATTTAAGCTTACCTAATAAGAAAGTCTTTACAGCTTCTACTATTCTCAACTATGGAACTATTCCTTTCCAGCTTGAACATTTTGAAGAATGAAATTTAGTCAATAATAGTAATATGGAATCCCTAGTTGATCCTAGCAACCCATGTCTTTTATAGCTAACTTCATCTATCTCTGACCACGACTTAAAAATTTCTAGGCAAATCCCAAGGAAATGTATACAATACCTAATTCAATGATGTGCAAAGTAGCAAGTAAGTAAATCCTCATTAGTATTAATCCTTTTGATGAATATGACTATCATAAAAATAAATAATCATTTTTACCCGTCTATACAAAAGTCTGAAAAAAATTGTTCTCCTTGTACCCAGTGTGGCAACAAAGAGCTGCTGAAAATCCCTGGATGACACCTTTTCACCCACAAGAGTCTAGGACAAGCCTCCCGGGTCACTGGTAGTTCCAATGCGACTAAGTACATATATGCCAAGAGTTCTTTAAGCCTCCACTCTATGTGTCTCCAATAAAAGCAATTTTTGTTTCACAAGAAAACTTCCGCACGCACGTGTGTGTGTGTGTGTGTGTGTGTGTGTGTGTGTGTGTGTGTGTGTAGTGGAGGAGGGAAAGAGGGAGATCAAAGAAGAACATAAGACAGCTTTTATATAAATGGCACTTGTATAATGCAAGATTATAAAATACCTGAATGAATAACACAATTATGTAGATACTGTGAAAACGAACAGAGACCTGTTTAGTAACATTACTATTCATTCATTCATGAATAATTATATTTTTAAGAAAAGAAATTATCTGAACCTAGAACTAGAAGAATAAACAAGCAAAACCACCATCTTCATGCAATCTACCTTAGCAAAGGAGACAACAAATGCAGTCATCCCTCAGTTTCCCTTAGAGACAAAAACCTGCAGATGCTCAAGCCCCTTAAATCCTCAGCATACACATAGTTCATACAAATTACCCTGTATACTATCTATCATTGTCAAGTTACTTATATATAATACTTAGTGTGATGCTGATGCTATGTACAACTAACTGTTTAGGGAATCATGTCAAGGGAAAAAGTCTAACAGAAGGAACTTGCTTTTTAGTATTTTCAACCTGTGGCTGATTAAAACAACAAATGTGTTACTAAAGATTTATACAGATGCAGAAGAAAGACTGTATTTTCATATTTGATAACTACAAATGCCATAATGCAAATAAATAAAAAGGCAGGGTATTGTGATATATACTAGACTTGGGGTCAAGTAAACCCAAATGAGTGAGGGGTAGACAATACAGTCCATGATAGCCTATGCAGAACAGGTCCTCAAGCTGGAATGACCTTGCCCAACCCAGATACAAGGTATTCAAATATAAAGTTTGTGATGTGTGAAGACAACTAAGTTAGAGGTAAAACTGATAACTACAGCATGACTCTAGCTCAGAAAGGCCTAATCGGATAAGCTTAGAAGTCACAAGATATTTCATTCAGGGTACAGGAACCAGAGAGTTCTTAAGTAAGGTGGGTGAAAGTGGGTATGGAGGGGATCGATGGGATTAGTTATTAAATGACAGAAAAACAGTAATCGCTTCTACTTTGATTCACAAACAAAAGAAGCTATGAAATAATTTGTAATAGTAGAGCTACAATATTGTATTATTTGCTCAAGAAAGGTAAATTTTAGTGTATACAGTTCTGAGAGGAATGCCAAGACCTAAGGAAAACTGCTTCTTTCAGTGCGTCTACAGTATTACACACCACAGTTTGTTTAGAAGTACACTTTGTAGCCCATGGAAATGCCCTAGAAAAAGAATCACTTTTTCAAGTGATGCTACATCGTGACTGTGGTTGTTGGGAACACACCAGCACATCCTGGAGGATGTGACATCAGGAAGGGACAGATCAGCCTTTGTCCTGCACACTTGGGCGTTCTCAGCTTTCAGGACTACTGCCGTTCCCTCAAGCAGCCTGCTCTGCACAGTAGTGTCCACACAGGGTGTATTCTCCAGAAAGCATTCAGGTTACAGTTAGAGAGCTGAGTGACAGTGTCCCCCAGTCTAGGCCAAAGCACCATGTAAATGTGACATGCCTTATACAAACTCACCTGGTTTATTTGAAGCATGTTAAGACAATACAGATCAAACTGCTGTATCCCTCACGGCTCCAATAAACTGGAAAATGAAAATTAAGAAATAAGGTTCGACTTAGTAATTTCAATGACTACTGAGTATTTTAAACACATGCTCTTTACCAAAATCAATATAAAATAGTCATTCAGATTATTACAGAACTTGCATGATGATTAAAGGTCCTGTATTTGTGCAATCCAACCCAGTAGCCACGTATGTGTGTACATAAAATGTGGCTAGCGCAACCAAGAGAGCCAATGTTTAATTTTCTTGCACGTTAATTTTAACTTCAGTAAACACCCATAACTAGTGGCCACCATAATAAGTAGTGCCAATTGAGACTATTGAACCTTAAGTTCCTTCTTGTTCTGAAATTCTTAAAGGCAATCCAAGCAAAAGGGGAGCTGTCTGCAATGCTGAACACTTCAGATCAACATTTAACATGTAACCCCTTCCTCCAGTCAGGTTTTGAACAACTCTGAACCCATCCCCTCAGGGAAGATGTGACACTCACAAGTATTCTCTTTAATGTTATTAAACTAATATGTACAATTATATAGAGGGGTATTCGCTTTTATTATTATCAGTACAAAAAAGAGTACACACATAAAGTTTGCTTTAAACAAAATCACTGGAGTGGGAGAGGTGGCTAGGCAGTTAAAAGCACATACTGCTCTTGAGAACAATGGAGTTCAGTCACCAGTGCCCACACAGGGCAGCTCACAAACACTTGTAACCAGCACCAAGGGGTCCAACCCCTCTGGCCTCCAATGGCACCTACACTTGTGTGCACATATCCACACACACAACCAGAAATACTATGTTAAATCTATATTGTAATATACCCACCATTGCTAAATGTAGATTTACTTTCCTTAGGGGCTGACACCTTGATTCTGACTCATTTCATGTGGTAAATCTCTTCTATATTTAATTTTTAAAAAAGATGCCAAAGGAAGGAAGAAAAACACGAATTTATAAATAAATAAAGCATAGGCTCATAAGGGGAAGATTCACCTAAAATATAAATAATGTACCTGTACCTGCCATTACAAAAATTTCTAAACAACACAGCAAAAAGGTTAAATCCTATCACTTAGGCAGAAATTTTTGTAGAAAAATTGTTAAGGTTGACCTTGCTCACCCTCAGAAGCAAAGGTGCATATACTCAGACATGCACACATACTGGTCTATCACCTTCTCAAGATGCACACTGGAGTCAATCCAAAATTATTGTTAAGTTGGAGATATGGCTCAGTGGGTAAGAGTGCTTACTGTGAAAGCATGACGGTCTGAGCTCAGACGCCCAGCACCAAGTAAAAAGTTGAGCGCAGCCATATGAACCTATCATCCCAGTGCTTGAGGGAAGGATGTAGAGACAGGGTACTGGCACTCTCACAGCCAGCCTAGCCAAAAACAGCAGGCTCCAAGTTCAGTGAGAGACCCTACAGAGAGTAATACAGCAGGCTACCCAACATTATCTTCCAGCTGCTACACATGAGCATGGGCACTCACACTTACATGCACTCATAAGCATTATATGTGTGCATGAACACATAATTACTTTGCAATTTTAAAACACTGCTTACAAGTGTTCTCAGCATCTGTATTTTTTATTCTTTTGTTTTTCAAATTTTCTAAGGGAATGATATTCACAGAAGACCTGGCTACTGGTGATTTTTAGTTCCAGTCAGATAACTTTTTGAGCCCTGGTCAAATTATTGTAAGCACCCCCAACCCAATCTCTTCTTTAACCTTTAAAGAGTAAAAGTGATAGGCAGCAACTAACAAATGTAAGACAGCAGAAATAATCAGATATCACTTCTGTGATGGGGTTGTACAAGTCTCAGATGCACCAATCTCTTGCTCATCTGCACTGAAGGAGCCCAAACACCTATTGTGAGCTACTGTTTGGAAAGGCACACACAGCCAAGAAGTGATAGAAGGGAGGGTCAGCAGCCAGCAAAGACCAAGGCTTTCAATCCACAAACGCCAAAATGGAATTTGGCCAAGAGCCACATGAGAAAGCACATCCAGTCATGTTCCAGATGTGATGGGAGCCCCAGTGGAAAGCCTGCAGGCAAACTCATACATAAGACCAGAGAGAGCGGGGCATAGTGGTATACATCTTTAGTCCCAGCACTGGGAGGCAGAGGAGTCTGTGAGTTGGAGACTAACCTGGTCCACAAAGCAAGTTCCAGGACAGCCAAGAGTATACAGAGAAACCCTGCCTCAAACAAAAAGAAAAAAGAAAAGAAAACAAAGAGAGAGGCCAAAGGAAGCTTGGCCATAGAAAGTGCAACATAATGTTTATTGCTTTAAGCCCTTATAGTCTGGGACAATTTATTATGCAATAATAAATAAAACATCCCAGCAATTCGACTCTAAAATTCAACACTGCTTTCTGGCTTTGGATACCAGCCTAAAACAAAATCCCTGTTCAGTATAAGCAAATGAAAAAATTAGGATTCAAAAGTGATAAATTCTAAAATTTAAACATTTCTAGTTTTAGTTCTAAAGTTAATTAAAAAGTTACCATTACAGAGACTCGTAACTGGTCAAAGTGCTGAGACTACGAGACTGTGAGAAAGCAGTGCTGAGTGAGACATCTTTACCAACCCCACAAGGCTCAGGGAGCATCAGGGAAGAAGGGGCAGGGATGAAGAGTCAGAGGACAGAGGAGTGCTCTGACATACTGCCTCTGGACATGTCACAGCCAGCAGTGGCATCATGAACTCACAGCAGTGAGGGTCACCTGTCCAAAACCAAGCCAGTCAACAATTGCAGCATGGATGGGGAAGGCACTCGTGAGATCCCTTCTCTCCCTGAGGAGCTATCAGCAACTGACAGGCAGCTGCCGGGGTGGAAGAGTCATTTTTCTTAGGGAGCATGGCTGCCCATGCACATGCAGGAAACACTAATTGGACTCTGTGTGTTACTAAAAGGAAAAGAGGAGGAAAAGGAGGAGGGGGAAAACATGAAAGTGGGAAGGGCAAACATTAAGAGGGTCCAGGGAAATGAGAAATTTGGAGGTACTATTGATCAAATTACTCTGTGTGTGTGTGTGTGTGTGTGTGTGTGTGTGTGTGTCTACTATGAAGTTATAACACAGTTAAAATATTTTTTAAGCCGGGTGGTGCTGGCGCACGCCTTTAATCCCAGCACTCGGGAGGCAGAGGTAGGTAGATCTCTGTGAGATTGAGGCCAGCCTGGGCTACAGAGTGAGTTCCAGGACAGCCAGGGCTACACAGAGAAACTCTGTCTCCAAAAACAAAAACAAAAAAAATATATTAAGTGCAGCATTCCTCAAATGGTGTTAAAATAGACAAGCCAATTAAACCCAATCAATTTCCTTTTTAATGGAAATAATTCACTTGGGGGGTGAGGGGCTAGAGAGACGGCTCTGAGGTTAAGAGTATTTCCAGCACCCACATGACAACTCATGTCCACCTGTAACTCTAGTCTTAGAGCATCTGACACTGTTCTTGCCTCTGAGGCTACTGCACACTTGTGAGGTACATAGGTAGGTAAAACAAAATATTTTTTATGCAAATAAGCAAAATATTTTTTAATTTAATCTACTTTTTAAACAAGGCAATTCTTTTGGAAGATGATGGTATAAATAAAGCACTAAAAGCATCTGAGTGATTTGGTGCTTGTTACCTTCTAATTCAGCATTTACTAAACACTCATCAACTCTGTGACCCATTATTTTTTATTTAGCATATGTCTAAACAGTAAAAATGTTTATATACAGACCTGTATGTATTCCTTCAATACTAGAATGTGACCATGTGGACTTCACGAAGTAAGATACCGAGGTACGTTCTTAAGTTCCAATCTTGATACACAAGATATTTTTTGACATTACAAAAATAAAAATGCCAGGGCTGGAGAGATGGCTCAGTGGTTAAGAGCACTGGCTGCTCTTCCAGAGGACCTGAGTTCAATTCCCAGCAACCACATGGTGGCTCATAATCATCTATAACTGTAATCCCTCGGGATTCAATGCTCTCTTCTGGTGTGCAAATGTGCATGCATATAAAACACCCATATACATAAAATACATAAATAAATAGATCTTTTCTAAAAAATGAAAACACCCATTCATTTAAAAGAATATATTCTATAAGCCTTTCTTTCACAATTATAATGAGTTATATAAACTGAAACGTAACTATTGTATCAATAATAACACCGGTAATTGGATACTATTCTAAAATTATTCATTTTTTTCATCAAACAAGCTATCTATATTAGATTTACAATATAAAAATTATTTATAACTATACCATGGACAGTTCAGAATTCCAAAGCAGCATACATCTTTAAGACTTTGTTTCTTCTTTAAAGATAAGCCCAGTTTCCTGCCCCACATTTTAAACAATGATTTTTAAAAAATCAAGATATATCAAAAAGACCCAAAGTAGCTCTATGTTGTCTGTAGTCTCATAAAATCTGCCTCTCCATCCTATGTCAAAAGAGCTTCCAGCTACAGTTCAATCCCATTATGACTACGCACTGCTACAGAAACCGAGTCACACGTCCCAAAATGTCCTACAGTGACAGCCAGGCAGGCACATGAGGACATGAAGTTCCAGATTCTAGGCTACCAAAGGAAAACAGGTGAGGCATCTACGGGGCTACGGATGAGGGGAGACCTGCAGCTCACGAGGAATGCAAGGTCCAAACTGTATCTGTGATTTAACAGTCCACTTTTATCATGATTTGCCTATGGTAAATTAAAAACTATAAAGTTAAATGTATATAACCTTCAATAAATGCAGTTTTAAGAAATGGCGCCGGGTGTTGGTGGCGCACGCCTTTAATCCCAGCACTTGGGAGGCAGAGCCAGGCGGATCTCTGTGAGTTTGAGGCCAGCCTGGGCTACCAAGTGAGCTCCAGGAAAGGCGCAAAGCTACACAGAGAAACCCTGTCTCGAAAAACAAAAAAAAAAAAAAAAGAAATGGCATATTTATAAACACTTTATATCAGGACCCATCCTACAAATGGTAGGAAGTCTAGTCACATGTCACATTTGCTGTCCTCTCACTGAGAGGCTAAAAATTGCACAAAGCTAAACATCAATCCAAAGCTTCTTAATCTAACGAATCTGTAAAATTCATACTTTAAAAATGTGATTCCCTAGGGGCTGGAGAGATGGCTCAGCAGTTGGGAGCACTAGCTGCTCTTCCAGAGGACCCAGGTTCAATTCCCAGCACCCACATGGCAGCTCACAACTGTCTGTAACTCCCGTTCCAGGGGATCTGACACCTTCACACCAATGCTCATCAAATACAGTTACATAAATTATTTTTTTTTTTTAATGCTGGTTCCCTGGTTAAGAACACTTGATGCTCTTGCAGAAAACCTCGGTCCCAGCAACCACAAGATGTCTCACAACTTGCTGGTAACTCTAGTTCCGGGGGGAGAGGGGGAGGAGGGAAGGGGAGACAATGCCTTCTTCTGGCCTCCTGAAACACCAGTCACAAACATGGTGCACATACATGCAGACAAAACACATTAAATAAGTAAGTCTTTTAAACTTTAAAAAAAAACTTTTCATTTTAATTTTTTAAGTAGGTACCTCCTAAAAAACTATTAAAGAAAATCCAATTATGCCAGTATTTCCTAAAAGCCAGTGAAAGTTTCTGAGCACCGCTTACTCAACTACGCCAGTTAAAGCCAAGAAAAAAGGAAAAAACTACTACCAGACACAAGCCCGTGACATGTGCCAACACTGTGCCATGTTTATAGTCATTTGCCCCCCATTAGTTTGAGATGGCGGTCCTACATCCATTTCTCTACAGGTTGGGTTATCTACAAATAGCCACATGCACACTGCTATGATTGACACCCAGTTCAGACAGGTTCAAAGTCCTCTTCTCTCTACACACTAAATTATGAAAGATCCACCGTCTTACAGTATTTTTCTGGGCCAAAGTCAAGGGCTGTAGTGGCACAAGCCTGTAATCCTAGGACTTGGGAAGTAGAGGCAGGGGTTATCCTTGGCTCCATAGCAAACTCAACAACAGCAACAAACGTCAAGCATTTAATATCTAGGGCAGCTCTATAGAACTTTGGGGAAATATTCAAAGTCGACCAATGACATAAGCATAAACTGTAACTATTATGGGTAGCACTTCTCTAATATTTTCTGGAACACCCATGAGACACACTATTTCAATGTGATTGATCACGCAGCCCATTTCTCCATGCAGTTTGGTATTAACAGATAGTTCAACTTCACATTTTCAATAGACAGTTTTCTTTCCAGGAATATACATGATCAGACACAAAGCATTCAGCATAAAAGAAATGAAGTAAAAGCTAGGTACAGTAGTACAGGGGAGGCTGAGGCAGGAGGCCCTGGGAGCTCAGAGACAACCTAAGCTACCCAGCAGAGTTTATGACACACGACGATGATGATGGAGAAGAAGAAGAAGGAGGAGGAGGAGGAGGAGGAGGAGGAGGAGGAGGAGGAGGAGGAGGAGGAGATGGAGTCAGGCTCTGATACAGCCCAGTGCTAGCAACTTCCTAGTCTATGGGAGGATCTGGGTTCAAACTCCAGTACCACAAGGAGCTGTAAAAATACTAATGATGATGGGGGCTGGAGAGATGGCTTAGGGGTTAAGAGCGCTGACTCTTCTTCCAGAGGACCGAGTTCAATCCCCAGCACCCACATGGCAGCTCACACCTGTCTGTAACTCCAGTTTCAGGGCACCCCGACACCCATGGCAAAAACACAAATGCACATAAAAATAAAATAAAAATATATTTTAAAAAAAAAGAATACTAATGATGGGGCTGGAGAGATGGCTCAGTGGTGAAGCACTGGCTGCTCTTCCAAAGGCCCTGGGTTCAACTCCTAGAACTCACACAGCAGCTCACAACTGTCTGTAACTGCAGTTCCAGGGGATCCAATGCTCTCTTCTGGCTTCCATGAGCAAACGTAGAAGTGCACATGGTGCATACACATACATGCAGGAAAATATATACACACACATAAAATAATTTTTAATTTTAAAAAAACACTAAAGAAGTTAGGACAAAAACAATTCCAATATTTTCACTGACTACTCACTCTTGGACACTTTCTGTACTGTTTTTGTATTTAAAACTTCCATTACTATCCTTTTTATTTTTAATGTCTATTTTTGTTTGTGCATGTGTACATATGAGTGGGAACATTAAAATGTCACAGTGGGAATGTGGAGGTCAGAGGACAACTCCCAAGAGTTTCATCCCAGAGCCCCACCTGGTGCAGAGAGAAATGACTCTTACTACATAGCCTCGGTTGTCCTGAAGCTCCCAATCATGTGCCACCAAGCCTGGTGACCTGAATTTGACCCCCAGGACCCACGTGGTAGAAGACAACAGTCACCTCACACAAGTTGCCCTCTGACCTCCACAAGTGTGTCCAGGCTCGGTGATGAGCGTCCTTACCCACTGAGCCACCAAGACAGTCCTATCTTAGTTTGCGATTTTGTAGAGAAGCAGGTCTCATTCTTCCCTAGAACTTCATTCCAGGCAAGCCAAGTAAGGTAAAATATAAAACTCCAGTATCTAGAAGCAAGGAGCTAAAATATACCTATCTTACCCATAAATAGTGCAGGGGGGGATTGTGTATGTGGCAAAGAGTAAATAATAAATGAGCATAAAGGTAGCTAACAGGTAAATCTGGATAAAAGTTACAAGGATGTTCTTTGCAATGTTCTTATTCTTGCAACTTTCCTGAAAGCTGAAATTGTTTCCAAATAGGAAATTAAAAATTGTATGCTACTTGAAACTTACCTACTTGGGTTGAATCGCAACATTTTCACAAATACAAAAACACTGTTTCTTAAGGAAAAATAGTCATTTGTGTGGAATAATACACTATACCTGACCAACTAAACACCACTTAGAAGTAAATTTCGTATACCACTGCCATGTCATGACATGAGACAGAGGTGCCCAGAACTGACACCATGGCCACACACACACCGTGCATGCAGTTGGGCATTATGTGATTTGCACAATTACTACAGGCCTGCAGTAAATTCATAATCAAGTGATATTTCGAGTTTCCAGTAAAATAAGATAAAGACTTGCTATGTTAAAAAAACAATCTAGCAGAGTCTTAGTTTTTCTTTTCTTTTTTTTTTTTTTTTATTGAATTATACTTTTCCACTATAGTTCTATCCAGGTCAGTATATTTGAATCATCTTAAGAAAGGATGGGGAAGAACCATCTTAATGAATTCTACAGTGTTACCATCTTTTTGCCTGCCCAACACCTTTTTGATTTCAAGTGTTGCCCCTCAGAAAACATAAGAATACATCAGAATCCAAGCAGGCATCAACAAAGTTCCCAACACCGTGAGATCAAGCACTCAATAATGGAGATTTTCGGTTACTAGGGTACGTTTAAAGGCTACTCTCTATCACTTCTGCAAGATCTATCCTCTTTTAGATTGTTGAGTGCATCATTGCCTAGTCTACCCTAATTGGATGGTCCATCTCCACTCAAGAAGTTCTAAGCTTTGGAGGGGTGGCACAGAGGGATCCATAATGGAAACTGCTCACAATGCGAAATGTTGTACCTAGTAATTGCAGGGACGTCCAGACCTCGCCCCCCCCTCCCCCCCCCCCCCCCCCCCCCCCCCCCTGGGCTCTCACTCCTCCCCCCTACCCAGGTCTCCTAGTTCAATTGCCTCAATTGCCTCTGCGG
>CABHPH010135271.1:0-10564 GCA_902168325.1 Peromyscus nudipes
ACTGCTGTCAGGATAACGCCCAAATACCTTTAGAACCTTAAAGGTGTTTCTGTTTCGCCCCTGGTTCATGTCTCCGTTTTAGTCTCACGGTTTGGTTTATGCCTCAGTGATCCCGGGCCTTCCTTTTCCTTGTGTAGGCCAAGCCATTTCTCACCTTAGAACTAATATCAGTTTGTTTGATTTGCTTGGGATTCTGCTCTTCCCCAGTCTCCAAACTTTATGACTCAGCACAGGCATCATCCTTTCTAAGATGCCTTTTTTGATGTCCTGGATAAGGGGCTACCTCTGGCATCCATGGCCTGCCATGGTTGTCTGCCCATGAGTCTGTTTCCTTGAAGACTGGGATGGGAACAGACGAGTTTCTGCACTTCCAGTGCGGGGTGGGTTGTGCCACGGTACCCGTTGATCGCTTGTGACATCTTTCAGAGGATCTGAGTGCTGAGTCAGGTGCAGAGTGTCCAAGGAAACTGTGATGATAAAAGCGATCTGTATCTGTGTTGGCTAGTGGTATCCATTAGCCACGTACAGCTGCTGAGCACTTGGACCTAGCATTGCTTCCGTGACTCTATCTTCCATGTCCATCAGACAGTTCATTAACTATTGTGTACAGACTCTCCATACCGCTCTGTTGACAGTGGTACCCAGCCTTTCATCCACTGCCTTCTCTTGCCTCTGTGCTTTAATTACAAAGTGGCATTTTACCACTGGGACCCCTGTTGGGTTATATCTCATCATCTACTCCAGTCTAAGTCTCTTCAACTTTACACCCAATAGGTATCTAGCCTGCCAAGATGCCAGGGCCAAGACCTCGGAAGGGCCCTAAGACCAGAGGCCAGGGTGCCGAAACTGCAAAGCAGGTATGGACCTGGCCTCCTTCCCCCCGGGTCACCTGTGTGGTGTTCCTGTTGGTTCATAGGATAGGCAGTGCCTGTAGGGGTAAAGTCCTTCGAGTTCAGTGACCAGCACCTGACATCTCTTGGGTTTCACCTCTGCCATCCTGTTGTGGCCATTCCACATAAATAACCTGAGTATCAGGAGCTACTAGGCTTGGATTGTTCTGAGACCTAAGTGTTCTCACAGGTTTTTGGGGGGCGGGGGGTGACAACTCTGCTGTCTAGCTCTAGGATGCCAGGACTTGAGGGCTGTAGTCAGCGGCAGTCAGTTGCTGCCCACAGACAAAGGGACAGACTCTGGTGAGGGAGTCTGAAGAAGGTAGGTCTTCTGTGTTTTCTTCCTTCATTTCTTCTGGGCCTTAGGCTATTGTTTTTATTGTCTTCTGGAAGCATGTAGGCTGAGCTTGGTGGTTCCCATCCAAAATCCTTGTACTGTGGAGGCAGAAGTAGGAAGGTCATGAGTTCAAGGCCAGTGTGGGATACATAGGCAGTTTCCAGTCAGCATGGACTGCATAGCCAGCATGAGTCAAACAACAGGACAGATGGCTTGAGAATGGCTCAGTGGTTAAGAGTGCTTGCTGTGTTTGCAGAAGAGTGGGATTGAGTTCCCTACACCCACGTGGTGGCTTACAACCATGTGTGACTCCAGTTCTGGGGGATTTGACACCCTCTTTTGGCCCCATGGGCACTGCAGCCACACAGTGCACATGCATACATGTGGGCAAAGTCGTCCTACGTATAAAAAAAAACCTTAATAAATCAGAACAGACAAATAAAAAATCAGGTAAGGGATGAGTTGGGGTAAAGGGTATAGATGTCATTTAAACCTTATTTTAAATTATTTTAATTTGTCATTCAGAAAGTTTAAGCTATTACTGAACACTGGGGTAAACTAATACCTATATCTGCCTAGAATATTCAAAATAATGGACACAGAAAATAAGATGGAGAGGGGAAGATGGGTTAGTGTTTAATAGGCACAGAGTCAGTTTTGCACGTGAATTCTGTGAATGGATAGTAGTGATGGTTGTATACCAATGGGAATGTATAATATCACTTAGCTTCACACTTGAAAATAGGTAAGATGGCGGATTTCATGCTGTGTTTACGACAGTTGAAAAATAAATGTGGTGCACGTGCATATAATCCCAGCACTAGGAAGGCTGAAACAGGAAGATTGTGAGTTCAAGGCCAGCCTAGGTTATACAATGAAAGCATGTCTCAAGTTACCCCCTCTCCCTAAAAAAGATTAGGGTGTGTGTGTGTGATAGGATCTCTCAAGATGGTGAGAATTAACTAATAAGTCACGAATAATGCTGTCTCGTGACCAGCAGCTGCTGCTGTTATTGTTAATTGTAATAGTGGCCTTGTTGTTTTCTTGGTTTCTTTAAAAAATTCTCCATGTTTTAGACCTGTTTACCTGTCTGCACATTGGGTCTCAGAGTGAATAGGGATGAACTCAGGGTCTTGAGCAAGTGCTCTTCTATTGAGCTGTAATCCCAGCCCTGTTTTTCTTTTAATTTTGACACAAGTTCTCTCTCAAGTTGACTAGGCTGACTCTGAACTTACCTTGTATCCCAGGCAGGTTTTGAACGTGCAGTCTTCCTGCCTCACCTCCTCCAGTGCTGGGATCATAAGCGTGTGCCACCACATGTAATTTTGTGATTTTTTTTTTAAGACAGGGTCTCATGTATAGCCCAGGTTATCCTTAAACCCCCGATCATCCTGTGTTCACCTCCCAAGTGCTGGAATTGCATGCATGTCCCACCATACTAGGCTTCGTCGTGTGATTCTTTTTTGCTGTTAATTTGTGAGATGGTCTTGAGTTCTAGCCTGGAACTCACTCACTATGTAGTGAACTCACCAGATTGGCCTTGGACTTGGGATGTTCTCCTGTCTTAACTTTTATGTTCTGGTTCATTATGTGATTAAGAAAAATGATTTAGGTGTATATATGTGCGAATGTATGCCACATGTGTGGGTGTCCATAGGCCAGAAGAGAACATCAGATCCCCTGGAGCTGGAGTTACAGGCAATTTGGCTTTTCTATTAAGAGCACTTGGGTGTGGTTCCCAGCTCCCACATGGTAGTTTAAAACAATCCATAACTTCAATTTCAGGGGATCTGGCTTCTGACCTCTGAGGGCACCAGGTACACATGGTACCCATTCATACATGCAGACAAAACATTCTTATACATAAAATTATAAAATCTCTATGCCAGATGGTAGTGACCCACGCCTTTAATCCCAGCACTTGGGAGGCAGAGGCAGATAGATCTCTGAGTTTGAGGCTGGCCTGGTCTGCAGAGTGAGTTCCTGGACAGTCTACAGTAGTTCCTGGGCTACACAGAGAAACTGTCTCGAAAAACCAAAATAAATAAATAAGCTCTAAAAAGAATCTCTCTGTGTTCTTAGCTGGGTCTTTTCGTGGAGTTCAACACTGAGGACATGCTCCTGGGGATGGACGAGACTGAAGATGAGGGCGACCTGGAGGCTGAGCTGTTGGCTCTCACTGGGGAAGCAGGGAGCACAAGCAGGAAGCCAGCCCCCAAGGGCCGTGGTGAGTTTTTACCCCTGGGCTGGTGTAGGCCCATGGGGGAGAGAGGGTCCTTGCCTTGTAGCCTGGAGGACTCAGTCAGCCTGCTCCCCTAGTTGTTTTGATAGTTCTACCCTTCCTGTAGTTCAGCCACAAAGAGGTCAGTTATGTACCTGTATTTGGAGCTTCTTCCCCTTTATGGACAAATCTGATTCTTAGCCTTACTCAGGTGATTAGCATTAGTCGTGCATAGGTAGGGTTTCATATACAGTAGGGCCATCAGCACTGACAGGTTATGTGCACAGTAAATAGAAGTGATGTCAGATGAGTAAGCGAAATCTCCCTGTAGGTATCAGAATAAAGAGTCTGAATATTCCTCTTAGCAGGAACCATCAGAGGCAGCCTGTGTATCTTTGAGCTAAAATCAGTGACATGACTGGGAAGGGCTCACTACCCTAGCCCTGCTCTGGGGTTAGATAAGCCTGGGTTTGAGTATTGCCACTTACTAAGATTGTGAATTTGGGGAAATGGATGTTGGTGCATCGTAGTTTATTCAGTATAGAAAATGAGGATAATGTTGGCCAGTTGTTGTTGTTGTTGTTGTTGTTGTTGTTGGTGGTGGTGGTGGTGGTGGTGGTGGTGGTGGTGGTGGTGGTGGTGCACACCTTTAATCCCAGCACTCAGGAGGCAGAGGCAGGGGATCTCTTGAGTTAGAGGCCAGCCTGGTCTACAGAGCAAGCTCCACGACAGAGAAACCTTGTCTCAAAAAAAAAAAAGAAAAAAGGGTGGTGGTGGTGGTGGTGTAAACATAATGTTACCCATCTTACAGAATTGTAAATAATAAGACATTTGAGTAGATGTTAAAAGCATTTACAGATGTGAAAGGCAATGTGGGGGCAGTGTGTTGGTACACTAACCTACAAGCAGAAATGCAGGGAAGGAGTAGCTTGGTACTTGTTGGGGAGCCCAGGAAGGCATCCATAGCACGGTTCTTTTGAGCTGGGTCGTGAAAAAAGAGTACCTTTCTGAGTGGGACTGTGCTGTGGAAGGAATGGGGAGTTTCTGCCTGGGATAGCTACCAATAGAATAAATTAAAGGCCCTCCTTTACTGTCCAGCACCTTACCTGAGTCCTCTCTCTCCTCAGCCCCCCTGCCTATGGCCCACATTGAGAAGTTGGCAGCAGACTGTATGCGAGATGTGGAGGAGGAGGAGGAAGAGGAAGGGCTGGAGGAGGATGCAGACCTGCTGGTGTGTTTGCCAGGCTGGTGTCCAGGGGTCAAGCTCTGAAATGTTTGAGGAGAGAGCTATTGAGGGGCTGGGGTTTGTTCCTCTTTTCTGACCAAGTGAGCACCCTTCCCTCCTCTGGCCTTGACTTCTGGTCTGAGATCTGTCTGCAGTTTGGAATTCTCAAATTTTCTTATTTTTATCAAGGTCTTCCTTGATTAGATTAAAGAAGTCTTGGTAAAGGGGACTAAGCTCAGGATTTGACATTGACAGACACTGCTGGGGAAGCGGGTCCTTTAAACATTTTCTCCAGCCATGAGTGTAGCCATGAGGCACCCAGAGTTCTTGGACTGTGTTTCCTCAGACAGAGCTGCAGGAGGTCCTGGGCGTGGGTGAAGAAACTGGACTGCGTGATGGCAGTGAGACAGCAAGCCCAGACTTGTCTGAGGAGACGACACAGGACGACACTGAACAACCTGGCGTGCAGACAGCCTCCCAACAGGCTTTACCTGCAATGCTTCAGGTAGGTTTTGCAGAAGGGCCCTAATGTGTCTTTGATGCTCCTGTGTGTTCATGAATAGTGTGCATGAAGCATGGCTTATACAGCAGAGTTGCCAAGTAACTCGAACCCCCACACAGAGAGCAGGCATGAGAAACTCCATAGCTGACAGACTTCAAGGGCCTTCCTGTTCCGGCCACTCCTGGACGACATATCCTGGCCTCTACTGATTGGGGCGGGGGCTCTGCTTGCCTGATATAATGACTGGCCTCTCTTGTGGGCTTTGCCTCATACTCTGGGGGTTTAGGCACCTCTTTCTCCTGGAGTCCCAGAGATCCATCTTCTGGGGTAGCTTCCTCACAGGGAGAGAATGGCAAGGGCCTAGCTGGCTATGGAGTGGCCCAGCCCTGAGCTGAAGTATCTGCAGGCTGGAGGGCCTCGGGGGCTGCAGGCTTTGCTGGAGGAACGGATCCATAACTACCGGGAGGCCGCAGCCAGTGCCAAGGAGGCTGGTGAAGCTGCCAAAGCCCGGCGCTGTGAGCGAGGCCTGAAGGTGAGTCAGGCTGTCTGTGAGGCAGACTTGGAGGGCAGGGCTGTGGGTAAGGTGAGAGAGTACAGGGAATGGTACAGGTGGGGTAAACATGGTGGATCACTAGCCTGTCTTCCAGCAAGGCCCAGGCCCAGGCGGCTACCAGGGTTACTAGTCTAATTCTTTCCCTCAGACTTTGGAGTCCCAGCTTGCCACTGTGAGGAAAGGCGGGAAGATCAGTGAGGATGAGATTCCACCTCCAGTGGCCTTGGGCAAAAGGCCTCCACCCCACCAGGAGATAGCCGATAGGAACTCTGAGACAGACTCTTCAGCTTCCTGTGCCATGGAGCCAGGTATCTGAAGACATCCTTTTTTGGTTCCTATAGCCTGCCTACCCCAGCTGCCTGCCTGTCGTTGTTCCAAGAATTCCTAGACCAGCAAAACTTGGGTTTCAGAGGGTTCTCCTGGAACTCCCTTCTTTGACTCTGTAGCCACGTTCTCTGGGGGTCTTTTGTTTTATGTAGACAACCTTTTCCAACCTGAGACCAGCCTCCCAGGCAGCTCTGCCATTGCCCCCCTGCCTGATGCAGACCCAGACCCACAGGCCCTGTTGTTAGCCCGACAGAGAGAGTACAAAGTAGCTGCTCTCAATGCCAAGCGGGCTGGAGATCTAGATCGTGCCCGGGAGCTCATGAAGATTGGGAAGGTATGACATCCTGCTTTCATACTGTACTTGGGGAAGCAGAGGCTCAGAGAGGGAGCCAGATAGCACCTGGGAGAGAGTGGCCTGGTGGAAGTTGTTTCAGGCCAGGTTCTCGGGGTGCCCTGGCTTATGCCTGTAACTGCTCTTCTTCTGCAGAGATTTGGTACTGTCCTGGAGGCCCTGGAGAAGGGGCAGCCTGTGGATCTGAGTGGCATGCCCCCAGCACCTGAGGGTCAGTCAGATAATGGGGGTATCTGCTTAGGCTGGGATTAGGGAGGACTGTGAGTTGTGGGGTTGGCCAGACACTCTGCCTACCTTGCTACTCTGGGTCCCCAGATCTGAAGACCCTCACACAGGCTTCTAAGGCCCCCACAGCAACTGGAGCCCTGTCCCCAGCAGTAGAGCAAGTGCAGCCAGTGATGGCCTCTGACCTCCCAGCCACCCCAGGTAGGACTTAACAGTGGGACAGTGGAGTGAGGGCCTGGGAAGAGGCAGGGTGAACTGACAGTTTCTTTTTACCACCTTTGTAGTGGCCCCTGCAGAGCCAAAAACAGTGCTGGATGCTTTACAGCAGAGGTTGAACAGGTACCGGGAGGCAGGCATCCAGGCCCGTGCCAATGGGGATGAGCGCAAGGCCAGGATGCATGATCGAATTGCCAAGGTGAGCCCGTTGCTGTCCAGCCCTATCCTATGCTGGCATGTCCTGGCTGTGCCTTTCCTACCCGCTTCCCTACATGCCCTGGTCTTCTCGGGGTCATTGTCTGTTTACAGAGCTCTTGCTGCCTCGGGCGGGACCCCTTTTCTTCTAGGGCTGCAGCCTTTGCCTGTCTTCTCTCTCTGCCTCTCTGCAATGAGGGCATAGAGCCTGCAGGGTGCAGGGTGCTAGAAACCCCTTCCTTCCCTTGTAGCAATATCAGGATGCTGTTCGAGCTCATCAAGCAGGGCAGAAAGTTGACTTTGCTGAGTTACCTGTTCCTCCAGGTGGGTAAGGCTTGGCCTATGGAACTTGGGAGGTTTCTGAGCAAGAAAGGAGGGAGAAAGAAATTTCTCATATGTGTGCCTCCACCTTGTGCAAGTTACCCATCCCAGAGCCAGGCAAGACCCACAGCAGCCTCACGTGTCCTTAATGCTGCTGCCTTGCTCCCTCTCTGCTCTGTCTCTTCTCAGGATTTCCTCCCATCCCTAGCCTGGAGACCAGGAAAGGTATCCAGGGGGATTCAATGGCAGCAACTTTAGCAACTGCCCAAAAACTGGCCTCAGAAGATGCAGACCTGGTAGATGAAGATGAGGAGGTTTGGCTATGGGTCCAGGACTTTGGGGTTTAGTCAGGGGGACAGGAGATAAGGAATAAACCCAGACCCTACTGTAGTATATTAACCTCATAAAATAGAGATCTTTTCCTCTATTTTAGAGAAAAACTGTCAGAGGCAGAACTAGAATTCAGACATGGGTATTTCTGACCCCCAAACCCAAGTCTCTTTTTATTCCTGTGATGCTTCCTGTTGGGGAAGTTAGGCTAGAAAGCTTTTGAAGTTTCTGTCTTTGAGTTCTATAACTCTGGAGGCAAAGCCACTCCACTGAGGTCACAGAGTGAATGGGTGCATTGGGTAGGTAGCCAAAGTCTAGGCCAGGTGGGAATGATAACTATTTGATAGCCACCTAACTGGGTGCTACCTGCAGAGTGACACCCCAACACAGGCCCCAGTGGCCAAGAAGCCAGCACAGCCTCTGGCTCCTTCGTCTCGTCTTCTGACAGAGCCCAAGGCCTCGGGGTCTAAGGAACCACTGAGTCCATCTGGTGAGTCAGGAACAAACAGGACAGAGGAGTGGAGGTCCGGAGAGAGGCATGGCCCTAACCATTGGCCCTCTTCTTTTAGCTCGGGAGCAGCTGGCGCTGCTGGAGGCTCGGAAACTACAATACCAACGAGCAGCTCTGCAAGCCAAGCGCAGGCAGGAGCTGGAGCAGGCCAAATCCCACTTACGAGTGGCTAAAAGTCTTGAGGCCCAGATCCTCCAGGTCCGAGCAGGTCAACCCATTGACCTCTCCAAGGTGAGTCCCACCTACTGAAGCAGAGGGCTGCCTCAAACACAGAGGTGGGGCTGGTTGATGGGCATGAACTAGGGTGGCTTCAGGGCGGAGCGAGGACTTGTGTCAGATGGTGTCAGCGGGGAAAGAGCCTTTTGTTTTTCTCCCTTTTGTTACCCTGAGATAGACCACTGGGGAGATAGAAGGGGAAAGGAATGTGGGTCACCTGTGGTCAGAGGTGACATGGCAGGGCCAGTCTAGGAGAAGCAGTGCTCTAATAGCCAGGGACAGAATGGGAGGCATAAGTGTCACTAGAAGTTAATGGCAGTTGGGGAGAAAAAAGTATAGCATGGATTTCTGTGTTTGTTTGGCTCAGTAGAGGTGTAATCTGACTCTTGGGCCCGAGGGGCCTTATGATCTGGGCAGGTGCCTTCACCCTTGACGGATGAAGAGAGCGACTTCATCCTTATTCACCATGAGGATCTGCGACTCTCCCAGAAGGCTGAGGAGGTGTATGTCCAGCTACAGAAAATACTCCTGGAGCAGCATGAGGTCAGCAGCCCATATATCTCTGCCTTCTCTGTGTGCTAGCATGGGTTCAGAGTTTTCTCACTGGCCTAAGGTAGGACCCTGAACAAGCTGTTTTCCTCATTTGCAAAATGAAGCTACCCTTTTTTTTTATTTAATTTTTTTTTTTTTGTTTTTTTTTTTCGAGACAGGGTTTCTTTGTGTAGCTTTGCGCCTTTCCTGGAACTCGCTTTGTAGACCAGGCTGGCCTCGAACTCACGGAGATCTGCCTGGCTCTGCCTCCCAAGTGCTAGGATTAAAGTCATGTGCCACCACTGCCCGGCTTTTATTTATTTTTTTTATTTTTTATTTTTTATTTTTTGAGCTGAGGATCGAACCCAGGGCGTTGCGCTTGCTAGGCAAGTGCTCTACCACTGAGCTAAATCCATAACCCTATTTAATTTTTTTTAACATGTATGTTTTGCCTACATGTGTACACATATATCACATATGTGCCTTGTGCCCATGGAGGTCCAAAGACATTGGATTCCTTGAAACTGGAGTTACAGGTGCTTGTGAGCCACTGTGTAGGTGCTGGGAACCAGAGTCAGGTCCTCTGCAAGAGCAAGTGCTCTTAACCAGTGAGCCATCTCTCCAGCCCCCTTTTTTCATATAGTTATGAAGGGGAATGGGTTTTGTGAAAGGGAATTGACCTGAAGTGCTAGCTTTTCTGGGAAGACTGTTCTGAGGTATATGCTTGAATTTATTTTCTGATGCTGTTGATCTTTGAGACAGGATCTTGCTGTGTACCATGCTGTCCTAGAACTCATCATGGACCCTAGACTGACTTCAAACTCAAAGTCCTTCTGCCTCAGCTACCCAAATGCTGGAATTAGAGACAAGTGCCACCACACACACATAAATTAAGTTTTGAAGGAAGGAGTTTGCCAAACGAATTTTTGGGAAATGGCTATCCTCAGAGGAAGCACCAAAGTTTAGTAGAGCCAAGCATGGTGGGTGATACCTACCTGCAATACCAGCACTTGGTAGGGTGAGGCAGGAGAACTGCCATGAGTTCCAGTGTGGGCTATGTAACTGAGATCCTGTCTCAAATTGACAAATACACGTTAAGCAGGAAAGTGTGTTAGAAAGAGCGCCCTAAGAATATGTTCTGTAGGAGAGGTGAACTAAAGAGGACTGTTGGGAGCTTTGAGAGGTTAGGCCTGGAATGCTGGCCTTGGCAAGCCCTGCTCTGGCTGTGGAGTCACTCTGGGCTCCTGTTTCTAGAAGTGCCTGCTGTTCTCCAAGCAGTTCATGCACCAGGGCAATGTGGCTGAGACTACCCGGTAAGTGTCAGGGTGTGCTGGCTTGTTGGGTTAGGGACCAGATAACAAATCCTACCTTGCTGACTTGGTTACCTGTCCCTGGCAGGTTTGAGAAGCTTGCTCAGGACCGAAAGAAACAGCTTGAGATCTTGCAGCTAGCCCAGGCCCAGGGCCTTGACCCTCCCAGCCACCACTTTGAGTTGAAGACATTCCAGACTGTGAGGTGCCAAAGCCTGAGGGAAACTGGCTCTGTGCAGGGATAGGGCAGAAGGTTTGGAGCAGAGCCTGGAGTCTCTTCAGTACCATGGGTATTGGAGTGC
>CABHPH010135272.1:7632-29284 GCA_902168325.1 Peromyscus nudipes
TCTCTCTCTCTCTCTCTCTCTCTCTCTCTCTCTCTCTCTCTCTCTCTGTGTGTGTGTGTGTGTGTGTGTGTATACATAACATGTGCAATGGTCCTTGTATGGACGTCAGAGGACAA
Source organism: Peromyscus nudipes (assembly GCA_902168325.1). Classification (NCBI taxonomy): domain Eukaryota; kingdom Metazoa; phylum Chordata; class Mammalia; order Rodentia; family Cricetidae; genus Peromyscus; species Peromyscus nudipes. The sequence goes on from CABHPH010135272.1 coordinate 7,749, forward strand.
CCTTGGGGAGTTGGTCCTCTCCTTCCACTATTTCAGTATCCCAGACCTTGAACTCAGTTGGTTAGGCTCACAGTAAGGCTTCACTCATTTGAGCCATCACTGCAGCACCCAACTGTGTTTTTTACTTATTAACTTACCTGATGCTCTCAAAATTCCCCTTTAACAGATGAGAAAACAGGCCCAAGGAGAACAGGTCATTTGTTCAAGGTTATACAGTAAGTGGAGAGATTTGACCAGACAGTCTAGTACTACTCTGCTATATCTACTTTGGGGACAGTGTAGCTTCCTGGTACTTTTAAGGACTTGGGTTTGGTTCCCAGTACCCAGATAGTGGTTCACAACCACCTCTAATTCCAGTTCCAGGGGATCTGGTGCCTTCTTCTGGCTTCTGCAGGCGCTGGACACATATAGTGTACATGCATGCATGCAAGCAAATACTCATACACATAAAATAATTCTTTTTAGTTTTTTCAAGACAGGGTTTCTCTGTGTAGCTTTGGAGCCTGTCCTGGAACTCACTTTGTAGACCAGGCTAGCCTTGAACTCACAGAGATCTGTCTGCCTCTGCCTCCTGAGTGCTGGGATTAAAGACGTGTGCGGCCTCCACCACCACCCAACCCAACAATATAAGAATGGTATTTTTATAAGTGTTTTAACAAATGGGGAAACAAGGGCTTTAAAAAGTATGTAGTTTGCCTCCGGATGATAGCCCAGTAGTGTTGGAGCTAACTTAAAAGCCTTTACCAGTAACGGTGATGTGTCCGTGTTGAATCTTCAGAACACAGAAGGACTGAGTGAGGATGTGAGACAGGAGGGAAGGCTCAAATCCTGCTGTTGTGTTAGCACTGGCATTTCAAGCTTGAAGAGGTATGGTAGCATCCTGCTCTGACAAGATGCCTGTGGTAAACAACCTATAAAGGAGGAAGCCATTTAGCATCCTGGTTTCTGTGGTCATATGGCCACATTGCTTTGGGCCTGTGGTGAGAGGCCACACTTCCTGGTGAGAGCACTTTTTCTTCTCTCTGACCATCAGGAAGCAGAGATAGAGGAAGGGGCCAGGATCCCAATATACCTTTCAAAGGCACAGCCCCAATAGCTTAACACCTTCCAATTAGTCCCCACCTCTTAAAGCTTCCACTACTTCCACCAAAACCAGGTAACCAAGCCCTCAGCACATCCAGACCATAACCAGACAGGGAGATCTGAGACCTAACCATTCTAACCAACTTCATAACTAAGTAGGTTGATCTTTGAACTTAGGTGGATGGGAACTTTAGCCTTTAATAACCAATAGCCATGTGACTAAAGAATCATGACTGTGCCAGGCAGCAGTGGCGCACACCCTTAATCCCAGCACTCGGGGGGCAGAGCCAGGCAGATCTCTGTGAGTTCAAGCACAGCCTGGTCTACAGAGCGAGTTCCAGGACAGGCATCAAAACTATATGAAGAAACCCTGTCTTGAAAAACCAAATCAGTCAATCAATCAATCAATCAATCAATCAATCGTGACTTGACTGCTTTCTCTTATGGCCTCAGAGAAACTAAATGAATCAGAAATACAGAATGTTGGACCTGAATGCTTTGATCTTTCACGGTCCACTCCTTGCCTCAGTTTATCCTGAGAATCATCAGGTGATCTGCCAAAGTCTAATACAGCCGTGGTGATCATCTTAGAGGATTCTTGAATCCATTGCCCTGTGTCTTACGACTCTAGGTTCCAGATTCTGGAAACCTCTGCCACAGAGTGACTTCTCTCCCGCTAGTGCTTTTCTGGCCCTGGCCTCTAGAAGCCCTGGCTTGCTGTCTTCTCAGCCCTGAGCACGTGCTCATTGGGACTGTAGGTTAGCTGGCACGGCCTTGGAGGTTAGGATCCCACTGTCAAGTCTCCACTGGCAGGAGCACAGCATGCATACAGGACATTTAGCTGTCTTGGAGTTACAGTGAGCTTCTCCGGAGCAGTTTCATGTAGATGGCTTCTGGAGCTAGTGTGGTCTGTTGACGTTGCTACTGCCTCACCTAGATGCTGCCATTCTGTAATCATGTGTAGTAGTATCTCTCCTGCTCTGGCTGTGGATGGACCTTCTAGGACACATTATAGTGAAATGTAATTATATTGGAATCAAGTTTCTAGTTGGTACATATACCTGTATCTTATCTCTTACATTGTTCATGTCAGTTAATACACCCTAAGTTCTCAGATGTAGTAGCTATTGTGTTTTCATTTTAGAGACTGTACAGAGGGGGTGGTAATGTTGTAGCTTTCAAATGAAGTCTATTTTAGTTAAAACCTACATTAAGAAGATAAAAGTTATGATGTTTAGGCTGCAAAAGTGATATACGTTCTTGGGTTTATTGCTAATCATAGTTTCCTTCAAAGTCATTTGCCTCCATGGTTTAAGAGTACCATAGGCCGGGCGTTGGTGGCGCACGCCTTTAATCCCAGCACTCGGGAGGCAGAGCCAGGTGGATCTCTGTGAGTTCGAGGCCAGCCTGGGCTACCAAGTGAGCTCCAGGAAAGGCGCAAAGCTACACAGAGAAACCCTGTCTCAAAAAACCAAAAAAAAAAAAAAAAAAAAAAGTACCATAAAGGTAGTGGTAAAATGACTGGTCACTCAGGGAGTATAAACAAGAGTATCTGGTCATTTGCTGGTTGTTGAACTGTGTAAATCTAAGGGTTAGGCTCCTCTTCAGCAGTAGCTCAGACTTTTGACCTTGATTTGTTCTTTTTTTTTTAAAAAGGTTTTTTTTCTTCCCATTTTACATACCAACCACAGTTTCCCCTTCCTCCCCTCCTCCTGCTCACTCCCCACATTCCCCCACCCCAACTCCAATTCACTCCTCAGAGAAGGTAAGGCCTCCCATGGAGAGTCAACGAAGTCTGGCATTTGATTTATTAAAGGCTCCGTTATGATGTATATCAAAATAGTTTATAATTGATTCGGATCAAGCAGTGGAGAGTAGATCCTGCAAATTCCTAACGAGATAATACAATTAAGGATTAAATGCCTTCACCTCACCATGAAATAAGTCAGTAATATTAATCCTTATAGATATAAGATAAATTACCAAATCCTGTAAAATGGACATAAACAATTTGAACATATTGATTTATGCAAGTTGTCCCTAGGGTGTTATAAGATACACATACAGCAAACAGAATGTAGAACCTATATGATAATTTCTTAGGCTCCTCCTACAAGCCAGGCACTATAGTCAAGTCAGAGTTGGCTCCATCCCTAAAAGTCTGCTGTCTAAGGAGGAGTGAGCACATGGATGCAGCCACTGTGATGAAGAAGGCTAGGAATGGTGATGTGGCCAAAGAACAATCTTAAGGGAAAGAGAAATTCTTAATTTTAGGCGAGGTTCATGAGAACACTGTTATTTCAGCTGAATCATGGAGAATTTGAATGAGTGAGGTTGAAGGAAGTAAAGCTACAAACTAAATACATTTTGCTTAAGAAAATGTCGTGAGCAAAGGCCTGAGGTGGGAAAGGACATGGCATAGTAAAGATATTATTATTAAAGAGGTGCCAGTAAGGCCTCAGGATATGTGCTCTTTCTAAAGCCCCCGTCAGACTGGGAGGTGCTGTTTTACTTCATTTATAGATTGGAAAACCGGTGACTAGCAGGGATAAATCAATGGCGGCATCTGGATTCTCACCCAAAGCTATCTGATTACAAAACCAGCTTGCTCACTGCTGCCTCCTGTATGGCCTTCACCTCAGGAAACAGCGGGTAATACAGCTCACCTGGGTTAGGCTTCTGGTCAGCCATTGGAATTCTGCCTTTCTCTGGCATCTTCCAACAGCTTTTCCTAGGTACTACAAGGCTTTCCTCTGTTCCATACCTAAAAGATTCATTCTTTTAAGCTATGAAGCCCAGAAGGGAACAAGTCTGTAATTACGATTTTTAGCTTCCAAGAAAATATCTTCTGCATCAGAAACTAAATTAGTCCTGGGCCTAATGATCTGAGGTCAAAAAGTTGTCCTCTGCCCTCCGCACATCTGCTTTGGCAATGCTCCCTAACATGCACATCCTGCAAACACATAGTAATGATGAATATTTTTCCTTTACATGGCATCTCACTATGTGGCCCTGGCTGGCTTGGTACTCACTGTGTATGTATATCAGATTGGCCTCGAACTCACAGAGATCCGCCTGCCTCTGCCTCCTGAGTGCTGGGATTATAGGCGTGCGCCTCTTCGCCCAGCAATAATCTTTTTTAACAGAGTCTCTAGTGGTTCCAGTTCCATGTTGCTGGGCTTTCTCTGGTAGGGACTGAACCTAGCTAGGGCCTTGCACATGTTAGACAACTGCCTTAACGTTTAGCAATATTCCCAACCTTTGGTGGTACTCTTTCTGTTGTTTTCTTGAAGTGGCCACATACTCACTTATGTAGCTGAGGATAACCCTGAACTCGGGATCCTCTTGCCTTCATCTCCTATCACTGGGATTACAAGAACGCACCACCAGGTCTGGCATCTCTCTGGTATCTTGCTCTTCCTCCAGGGTCTCACTGTGTAGACAAAGATGGTCTCAAGCTCATAGAGATCCGATGCCTTTGTTTCCAACGTGCTGAGATTGCATGCCTGACCCCTAAGGTACTCTTTTTTTTCAATTGATTAAATTTATTCATTTATTGTACATCTGGACCGAAGTTTCCCCTCCCTCCTGTCCTCCTTTACCCTCCTCACTGTGCCCCTATCCCCGCCCCTAATCCACTCCTCCTCTGTTTCTGTTCAGAAAGGGGCAGGCCTCCCATGGATATCAACAAAGCATAGCATATCAATTTGCCATAGTACTAAGCTTCTCCCTTTGTATTAAGGCTGGGCAAGGCAACCATGTATGAGGAATAGGTTCCCAGAAACCAGCAAGAGCATTAGGGACTGCTAATACTCCTACTCCTATTCCTGCTCCTACTGCTAGGAATCCCACAAGTAGGCCAAGCTACAGAACTGTCACACATATGTAGTGGACCTAGGTTGGTCCCATGCAGACTCCCTGACTGTTGTCCAGGCTCTGTGAGCTCCTGTGAGCCCAGGTTAATTGTTTCTGTTGTTAATTGTTCCCTTGTGATATCCTTGATGTCCCTGGCTCCTACAATCCTTTCTCCCTGTCTTCTGCAGGATTCCCTGAGCTCAGCGCAATGTTTAGCTGTGAGTCTGCATCTGCTTCCATCAGTTAGTGGATGAAGCCTCTCTAATGACAATTGGGCTAGGCACCAATCTATGAGCATAGCAGAATATTAGGCATCATTATGTTGATCCCCACCCCTCACCCTCAGTTGTGTTTGGTTCTATCCTAGGTCTCTGGGCCATTCAGCCTCTGGGTCCTGACACTCCAGGCAGTGTCAGGGGTGGTGGGCTCACATGGGATGGGTCTGAGACTGGACCAGTCATTGGTTGGTCACTCCCCCAATATCTCCATGCCACTCTTATCCCCCCACCCCCCTGGCATTTCCCATAGCCAGGACAGACAGACGTTAGGTCAAAGGTTATGTGGATGGGCTGGCGTTCCAATCTCTCCAATGGAAGCTATGAATTTACCAGTGCTAGGAGTCTTAGCTGGGGTCATCCTTGTAGATTCCTGGGAGTTTCCCTTGTACTAGGTTTCTACCTGACCCAAAAATGCTTCCCCTTTCCAGTCCTCTCTCTCAGTACTCTTCCCCTCCATTTATCCCCCAGCCTGATCATGTCCCATCTCCACCCGTCTCCAGTCCACCCACAAGATCGCTTCTGTTTCCTCTTTTCCATGAGATCCATGTGTCCCCTTTGAGCCCTCCTAGCCTTTGACAAAATCCAGCAGCCCTTCATGATGAAAGTCTCGGAGAGGTCAGGGATGCGAGGGGCACACTTCAACATAATGAAGGCAACACACAGCAAGCCGACAGCCAACGTCAGATTGAATGGAGGGAAACTCAAATAATTCCACTAACATCAGGGACAAGACAAGGCTGTCCACTCTCTCCATGTCTATTCAATGTAGTACTTGAAGTTTTAGCTAGAGCAGTAAGACAACAAAAGGAGATCAAGGGTGTACATATTGGAAAGGAAAAAGTCAAAGTATTGCTATTTGCAGATATGATAGTATACATAAGTGACCCCAAAAATTCTACTAGAGAACTTGTAAAGCTGACAAACATCTTCAACGATGTGGCTGGAGACAAGATTTACTCAAAAAAATCAGTAGCCCTCATATACAAACGATAAACAGGCTGAAAATCAGGGGAATAATGCCTTCACAATAGCCACAAATAATATAAAATACTCTATGGTACTCTTATTGGATAACATCCTCTAGGAATAAACTAAGCAAATATGTGATTGTTTATATATATAAGCCATTATATATATAAAACATACATTATATATATACATATATATAAATTTTAAAGTTATATTTATTTCCAGATTTCAGAAATGTGCAGAGAGGAGACTGCTTATATGGGGGAACATAATGCAGAAGCGACTGAGGTCCTTGTAGTCGGATGGTTGCACAAGGAGGGATAGATAGTGTTGGTACCCTGTTTCTTCCTGATACCAGACCTATGAGGAAAAATCAACATTGGAATTTAGGCACTTTTCTGAGAACCTTGGGTCTTCTGGATGCCCACGCTGGGGGTGGGGTGGGTCCTGACTAGCTTCTGTGAAGCATTCCAGTCGGCATTGTGCTGTTTCTGTAACCAAGGCCCCTTAGACCTTCCTGTACATCCCCCAGGGAGCCAGCAGAGGGAGCTGTGGCCCCAGAACTTTTTTCAGCATCTCTTACAAGTTTTGACTTTGTAAAAACCATCTTCCCTGGCTACATCTGAACCTCGATGCAATAAGAATTTAACTTGAGATAGGTGGTGGTGCCAGCCCCCTGGTGGGAGCAGACAGGGAGCTTCTGTAGCTGTTGGAACTCGAAAGCCATAAGGAACTCTGATTTCAAGGAAACGCCTGTTTACTGTACTGATTCAAATCAGCAGCTCTCAAGAAAGGGGAGTGCCTCCTTGACCTCATCTTTATTGATCTTGGTATCAGCACTTCCAGTGACGTGTCTGAGGGGCGGGAGAAAATTAACCAGGGCCTTATACTCAGGGAAGAAAGCCAGCCTGTTGCTGCAGGAAGTCCCCACGGAGGAGGTGGGCTAGAGTGCCCTGCAGGAACTGCCCTGCAGAGCTTTGCATCCACTTTGATTTTGAGTAACAGGCAGAAGGCTTTGAGGTTGGCTGGTGAGAGATTTGCCAGGCAGTTGGCTTACAATCTTGATTTCAACAGGAAGCCTCTGTGAAAAGAGATACGAGCTTCTTTTAACCCCTGATCTTCCAAATCACTAGGCCGTGGTATTCTTTTGGTAACCCTGGCCTTTCCAAACCAGCTTTCCCTTCTGCTTCAGGACAAACCTTACCCAAGCCTGCACTATGGAGAAGTGGGCCGGTGATGAGGGCACCTCTGCTTTTCACATGCCCGAGTGGATGGTGAGTTCTCCTGTCCTTTGCCCTTCCTGCTGTAGCTTGATGACAAGGAGAGCCTCTTCCTGCAGGTGACAAGGGCCGTCTGTAAGAAGCCACTGAAGATCTGTGCTGGGAAAACAGTATTACTCTTCTGATTAGCTCCTATGCCCTGGGTCCCTCCTGCTTATTAATTGCCAGGGAAGCTAACGGCCTATTCGGAGCGGGCAGGCCAGGGTAGCGATTGCCTGGCTGCTCGGGTGGGCGGGGGCTGACCTACTGTGCCGGTGTACTGCACAGATGGGTTATTCTTCGATTGTTTTGTATTCTCTTTCAAGTTAGTGCTAAATTGTGGGAATAAAATAAGAAAGAATATGGGAAAAGGAGGACACAGACCTACAACTTGTAAACTAGTGTTGTAAATTAGTGTTGCGTTCTCCAGTCTCTGAAGAAACTTAAGCATTTCTCCCTCACCTGTCTATTTTTTCCCTCTAGTCAGCTCTTCTATGTGTATTGACGAGGCAAGAACTTTACTTCTCTTCACATAGTTCTCCCAGATACCATATTTGCCTGAGAGTTTTAGTAAAAGAATAATTAAGTTGATATTTGTTGATAAGAACTAGCACATAAAATCAAACATTGTGGAGCGTGGTGGCACAGGCCTGTCATCCTAGCATGTGGGGGGTAGCAGCAAGATCAGGAGTTCAAGGCTAGCCTCAGCTACATAGTGAGTTTGAGGCCAACCTGGGCTCTTGCAGATCTGTCTCAAAAACCAAGAATAGTAACAACAAATTCTAACTTTCTAGATTCAGTTTCAGCTGTTGATTTTGAAACCTTTTAAATTGTATTTTACTATTGGAGGGAGTACATGTCACAACACCCAAGTGGAAGTCAGAGAACAACTTGCAGAAGTCAGCTCTCCCTTCCTGGAAATCAACCAGGTTTGGCAGCAGGTGCCTCTATCTGATGACCCATCTATAGGCCCTTAACTGGAGATTTGAAAAAACTTGTTAGTGTCCTAACTGGTTTCTTAAAACTTTAGTCTGACTTCTTGGACCCTGTATTTCCTTAATGTAAACTTGTTATACTTTTACAACATAGTCTCTGTTTTCTTTAGTGTTTATGGAGTTAGGGACTTGAAGAATTAACTATTAAAACAATGGTTAAATATATACCGCACCTAACAAAGGCTCAGCAGAGAATTTTGAGTATTGTTTTGAGACTATGGCTTTTTTTTTTTTTTTTTAATTTCAGGGCTGAGGACCGAACCCAGGGCCTTACGCTTGCTAGGCAGGCGCTCTACCACTGAGCTAAATCCCCAACCCCAACTATGGCATTTTTATAGAGGCTATTGCTGTTGTTTTTAAATATTTTTAGAGCATTGTGCTCATTTTAAAAATATTTAATGGGAAGAAATTCAGTTTATCCATAGAATCATTTCAAATGTAGTGATTTAGATTACTGGAAATGATTCACTTAATTATTCTGGCTAGCTTTTTAATTCTTGCTTTGGTTTTGCTTCTTTGTTTTTGAATCTCCAGCTACTTAGTACTAACAAGTGAGAGTAGGAAACTTGGTTTTGTTACAGGAGAGACCACAGTGAGGTATGACATTTTGGTGTTTCTGTAAAGGAGTACTGCAGAAGAACCCCATTGAACATAGCTGCGCCATTCCAGATCAATACAAAGTTCCTCACAACTTTTACTTTATAAAGACAGTCCTCATTGTCCCCTGGTGATAGACCCTCTCAAAAAGAGCTACTCCCGAGTCTGTATCCATTCACCTTTTTTCTGTTTATGTGGACAGGAAAACGACCAAGGGACTTAAGACTGTTGTTTAAGGTATGTGACCTAGGGCTTCCTAGTGTGTGGAGACCATTTTAAACGTTTTTATGTCTCTCTCTCACTTAGCCCTTCATTTCAAAGCCTAGGAAAGTCCTTCTAATCAGTAGAAAAGCAGTGAGGAAAAGTAGGGAGAGGCTTGTCTTCAGTAATGCCGTTGGCTCATTGGCTATCTTTCTTTGTCAAAGACTTTCGAAGCTCTCTTTCAGCTACTGCACAAGTCATTAACTTCTGACCTGGTCTGAAGGTGACCCTGCTAGCTGCTTGGCCGGTACTTAGCCACTGTGCACCTCTAGTGCATTGCCTATCGATTGCCAGATCTCACCTGCAAACTGCAATAGAAAACTCTGGAGCCAGCTCCCACATGGGGCCAAAATATCAAGAAAGTTTTGGCAAATGTCTGCCTTACATTTCAGTGTACGCATTAGTGTAATGAACTCACTGGGGCCATGGCCTTGCTACCAGAGAACACAGAGGCCTCTCACAAGCCTTTCTGGAGGAATACAGAGCAGAGTTGCATCCTCCCACCCCACATCCATTGTTAGTAGTCGCCAGCAAAGGGAGACGTCTGTGCCCTGTAACTGGTAAACTACTGTTCAGGCCATACTCTTTTCTTATATCTCTTTGGTCTTTACATGAATTCTGGAGATTGAACTAAAAATCAAATCCAGGCAAGAACACTTGCATATGGCTGCAGGAATACAACCCCAAGTCCAATAAATAACAAGGTAGACCTTCTAGGTGACATTCCCATCAGTCACTGGAAACTCCTCCCAAAGCCTATTTTCATGTGAAGGATTTTCTTATCCTTATTCAGGCAGTTAAACTGCTGGGGAGTTGGAGAACTCATTCTATGAAGATTTATTAATATATTTTATCTTTCCTGATAAATCTTTAGGTTTTCCTGTCAGGTAAAATATCTGTGTTGGCGGGCGGTGGTGGCACACACCTTTAATACCAGCACTTGGGAGGCAGAGCCAGGCAGATCTCTGTGAGTTCGAGGCCAGCCTGGTCTACAGAGAGAGTTCCAGGACAGGCACCAAAACTACACAGAGAAACTCTGTCTCAAAAAACCAAAAGAAAAAAAAAAAAAAAAAAGAAAGAAAAATATCTGTTTTGGATCCATGGAGATAACAGTAACTGTTGTTAAGTTTTCACATTGTAATATTTTCTCCTACTTGGTATTTTTCCATGTGAAATCTGGTTGCTTAACCTTCTTGAACACAGAGCCAGCTCTGTAGACAAATTTCTAAACAGTCTTATTAATAGAAAACATGGAGCCAGATATAGGGGAGAAAAACCTGAGAGAGATCAGAGAAATAGGAACAGCCACGTGCCAGCCTCACCTCACCAACTCCACAGCTTCCAAAAGCGAGTTACTTCCTGTCTACCTACACCTATATGCCTTGCTGTTCTGCCATCTGATTTGCTCTCTCTGTCCAGCTACAACACTTCCTCTTCCTGCCCTGCTCTGTCACTTCCGGTCTGTTTGTACAGACCTCCATGGTTAACTAGTGTTGGAATTTAAGGCATGTGCCACTACACCTGGCTCTGTTCCCAGTGTGGTCTAGAACTCACAGAGATCCAGACAGATCCCTGCCTCCCGAATGATAGGATTAAAGGTGTGTGCTACCACTGCCTGACATCTATATAGTGGCTGACTTTTTCCTCTAATCTCCAGGCAAGTTTTATTTTATTGGGAGACACAGTATATTGGGGGACATAATACATCACCACACATCTTGTTGCAGTATTCTTTGGGGCAAAAGTAATCCCTTTTATAGGTAAAGAATTTGTTTAGACTTTTCATTTTGCTTGGAAAGAGATGTCTCCAAGAATATTTGAACTATCTCTACTTGGCAATGAAACCTAAACCTTTATGCTATCTCTTCTAGGGATTATAGACATCTGTATATTCTAGATTATGAATTTTTGCCTTAAAAGAATAGAAATATTCTTTAGATTTGTATATCCTCATGTAGTCCTCAAAACCCTCTTATACTCTTATTTTATTGGTGTACATTTTATGTGTGTGGTGGTGGTGATGTATATGTAGATGCTGAAGGCAGACTTGAGTAGTGTTCCTCAGGCACTGTCCACCTTTGTTTGAGACAGAGCCTCACTGGCCTGGAACTCACCAGGTAATCTAGGCTGACTCACCAGCAAGCCCCAAGGATCTGCTTGTCTTTGCCTCTCAAGTGCTGGATTTAAAAACTTGGGTCACCAAACTGGCTCTCTTTACATGGAGATTGAACTGAGATCAAACTCTGGCAAAAATACTTGCCTATGACACCAAAGGCTGTAAGTTCACTTCCCAGCATCACTACTTAAATAACAACAGCAAAACCACTTTGCTGTTTGTCAAATGAAGATAACGCCTACGTCTTAGATTTTTGTACATGGCCCAGCGAGGTGGCTCAGCAAGTAAAGGCACTTGCTGCCAAGCTCACGGGCCTGAGTGTCATCCTCAGAGGCCACATACAACGAGAGGATTGACTCCCCCAAGTTGTCCTCTGACCACCATTCCTACACACAAAATAAATGTAATAAAAAGACTTTTCAAAGACTCTTGCATACACTAATAGAAGTAACATATGGGCATGTGATACACATTAGCACACCACCTCTTCTCTCAGAGAAAACAGTGAACACTATGCAATATGATCTTCTCTCTAGAAAGAAAGATTATCCTTGGAAAACAAGCTATCATTTTGGCTTTTCTTGCACTCAGCAAGCAGTTTCTCCTCTCCTCTCTTTTTTTCTTTCTCTTCTCTCTCTCTCATCAAATAATATCCCCACCCAAATCTGTAGCAGGCATCAAGTGTAGCATTCCTCAGACTCCTTTCAGAAATCACAATAAATAAGACAGTTCTGTTTTTATTTGGCTGACTCTTTATTTGGCATGTAATAAGGTTGCTGTGATTCTGAGAACTCAGTGATAAATTCTCTGTAGCCAGAAGTTTTCCCGTGTCCTGCCTGGTCCCGCAGCCACTTGGTCCCAAGTAAACACACAGAGGCTCATATTAATTACAAACTGTATGGCTCAGGCTTCTTGCTGGCTCGCTCTGACAACTTAAGGTAACCCACTCCTATTCATCTGTGTATCGCCACGTGGCTTCATGGCATTACCTGTTCTCTCACATCTTGCTTCTGCTGGCGGCAGCTCACAGTGTCTGCTCTGACTCCGCCTTCCTTCTGCCTGTATCTTTGCTTGGTTTCCCCACCTGGCTCTATTCTGCCTTGCCACAGACCATAGCAGCTTCTTTATTAACCAATGGTAGCAACACATATTCACAGTGTACAGAAAGACCATCCCATAGCAATTCTCCCTTGTGATCACACCTTCCCGGAAACACATTTTTTAAAAATTTTGTGTATGTATGATGTGTGTGTGCATGTGAAAACTCACTGTATGTGCATATGCATGCCACTATATGTGCACAGCAGAAGTTAGAGGATGATGTTGGGTGTCTTTCATTGCTGTTTGCCTTACTGACTTAAGACAGGGTCCCTCGCTGACCCAGAAGCTTGGAAGCTTGCCATTTCCACTAGGCTGGCTGGCCTGTGACCTCCTAGGACCTGACGTCTCCACACCAAGGTGCTAGGGTAATGAGTGCACACAGCCATCACCAACCATTTCCACTGCTGCTGAGGATTCCAGCTCAGGTCCCCATGCCTGCAAAACAAGGGCTCCTAACCCTCTGAGCTGTCTCCCTAGCCTCGAAATATGCTTTCATTTTTAATAAGAAAAAGTGAATGGGTTGCTCAATACTAAATAAGCATCGGTCTTGAGATAAAACTAGGTACTGAACGTAAAAAATCTGTATAGAGGCCTGGCAGTGGTGGCGCATGCCTTTAATCCCAGCACTCAGGAGGCAGACCCTGGCAGATCTCTGTGAGTTTGAGGACAGCCTGGGCTACAGAGTGAGATCCAGGACAGGCACCAAAGCTACACAGAGAAACCCTGTCTTGAAAAAAAAAAAATCTGTATAGAAAACATGGAAACTTGGGCATGGTGGTGCCTTTGGAAGGCTGAGATAGGAAGATCCTCAAGTTTCAGGGCCAATAAGAGCTGCATTGTGAGACTCTGTGTCTAAATAACTAAATACACAATTAAGTATTAAGGAAAGAAGGAAAGAATCGAGAGTAAAAAAATAAATAAAATGAGAAATTTGATTTCAGCTCTTCACTGGAGCTGAATCTAGTGTCCCCTGCCTGGCTAACTCAAGGGCAGTGTATATGTAGAATGGGGCTGTCTGACCACTTACAATGTTTTTTCTTGTCTTTGTAAATTCCCTCATTGTTTCAGTGGCTCTGCAGTTAATTTTTTCCTAATGAGATGAGACTAACTAAAATCATCTGACATAGAAAAGGAGGAGTAAAGTTAAAAGGAAACCTAATTAGCAAGTTAATTATAGCAGGAAAAAGTGCACGGGTTATATAAATAAGCCATCGATGTATGCATGTATGTTGGGCCTTGTTTAGGGGCTTGTTAAGGTTTAGAGGTCAGAGGAGCTGTGTAATGATGTGTTGGGAAAAATCATAATAAAGCCAAACATCCAGACTTAGGAATGGCTGATGAGCCGCTAAGAGAACTCCTTATTAAATCCTGCTGTAAGGCTGAAAGGGTGGTTGGAGCTGCTTCAGAGATAGCCACCCCCCTCAAAAGAGGAAAAAAAAATAGTAGCAAGCTGGAACCAGAGCCAACAGAATTGCTGATGAGGAAAGTTTAAAAGCCTGACCACAAGGGTCCTTGGACCAAAGAGGTGGCCTACTGCCGGTAATGTCACAGTCTGCTGGCTCGCAGTGTCAGTATGCTGAGCAGCAGGAAGAAGTACATTGTCAATAGCAACTCTGGGATTAAAGCCCAGGTGAGGCTAAGCTCCTGTTTGCCAGTGCTGCTGCTGCGGCGGCCATTACTGTCCAAGGCAAGCTGCTGTACTCTCCTCCCCTTCTGTCCGCCTTCATCCTTCCCTCTGGAGTGCGGTGAGCTACCCATTCCTTCCGGCTTCTCTCCTCCCTTGCCTTGATGTTAGGCAGTGCTGAGGTGGGAGAGGAGGGGTGCCTGCAGGGACTCTGGTTTTGGACAAGGTAGGAAAGTTAGGTAAATGTTGGTAGATGCTGCCAAGGTGCCTTAACTGGCCGGGCAGATCATTGTTTTACAGCGTGGGATGGTACTGGTGAAGGTACCAGAGACGCCTCATTTAACTCATGTTTTGGTTATCAGTGAAAAGTAAACCCTTATTTATTGGGAAATTTGTTTAACTTACTGTATTAAGTAGTTTCTCACTAATATTCTTGTATATTAAAAACACGGGAGGGGGGCCTTGAATTTAGTGAGAATTAGCAAGACCTGTTTTCTATGTACAGCCTATTTCCTTAGGGATTACCACAATTGAAAGGACGCTCCTGACACACTTGAAGTGACATTGCAGCTGGTGTCTATGTGACTTCATGTTACTGGACTAAGTAGAGGTAACTCACAGGAAGTGACTGTTCCCCTCTAGTGGTAGATATGTACACATGTGTGTCTGTGTGCACACACATGTGGCTGTTATGTCAGTGTGTGTGGTTGACATAGGGAGGGAGGCGGTGTTCCATATCTGAGGTGAGATTTATCTTTTAGGCTTTTTTTTTTTTTTTAAGGGGGGCACTGCTGAAAACACCGCATTATTGTGGCCTTTGGAAAGATTTTCATTCCTTTTCCTTGACGGACCTCTGAAAAAGAGGTTGATGAACTGAAGGTCAGCATTTGAAACTGACTTCTATGGCTTCTTCACCTTTCCCTTCCAGCTTTTTCAACCCTTAAAATTACCTTATGCAGACTTAATGCTAACTGTGCTCACTAATATTCCCTCAAATACAGACAGTGAAGATAGAATAAGCTCCTCCGGGCTCCTTGATTCAGCATATGATTGGGTGCATAGGATATGGCAAGTATCTGATTGTGCCTGAGAATATAAGGGTGAATAAAAAGCAGCCCATATGGAGCCTGTAATTCACAGGCTTACAGAATACAGAAAGGAAGACAGTGTGTTGAATGCTGTGTTAGAAGTCCATAAAGATTCATGGACCTCCCGTTGGAGTACATAGAAAGGGCACTTTATCCTTTTTGGAATAAATTGGTACTTTACCAGAATAATCAAACTTGTCATTTTCATTTTGCAATGAGCTCCTAACCCAATGAATAGCCCTGTTACAATGAAAACAATTTGCAAACTCTGAAGCATGGTGCAGGCTTTACTTGCTTATTTTTGTTATAGCTGTGGAAATGCTATCCCTTCCCTCAGGGGCAGCGAGTGCTAAGCTTTCATTTTGGCATTAGTCCCCTTGTCTCAGTGTTTAGTGACTCAGGAGTTGCCTCTAAGTGCTGGAGGGGCAGCCACTGATTTCCTTCCAATTTCTGCCCGTGGAGCATCCATTTGTTTATCACAAAAGTTAGAATCCGTTGTCAGGTCTTTGATTTTTTTCTGTAAACTTTTCTCTGTGCCACCTTGGATCCAGAAGAATCACATAAGCAACTGTGTAAATAAATGTTCAGTTAGGAAAACCTTATTAATAAAGTAAGTGATAGGAACTTTGATTAGTAAAGCACCAGCAGCAACCATCAACTGTAGGTAAAATTAACAAGAAAGTCACTATCAGATATTTTTTCAAATATAACCTACAGAGTGTGATTTGAGTATATAATCAGTCCAATCATCTATTCCTTCCACATCTGTAGTCACTGTTAATAATCAAGCGTATGGCTTTTAAAGTATTTTATGATACTAAACATTAAAAATTAGCTCATTTACTGGTATCTAAAAAGCTAACATATCTTAGAAAATCTTCAGCAAATTAAAATGGTTACCTGCTGTGGGGGAGGAGTTAGTGGGTTGATCAAATCTCTGCTGTATTTCACAAACAACGTACTGTCTCATTTAACCCTCTCCAAACCTGGGATGGAGCACTTTCATTTCAGTTGTATTTATGGGAAAATGACGTTCACAAAATCATCTTGACCAACATCACAAAGCTTATGAATGGCATGGCCAGGATTTCACTGAAAATGTAGGATGTTCTGTCTGAATGAAAAACCTTTTCTAAAATTAGCATACCACACTAAGAAGCTTCAAGCTCGAGGAAAGACCTTCTGTCTTTTTGTACCTTGCTGATTTCTCATCTAGATATGTGGATGTACAGAGAATTTCAAAGGTTTCTTTTTCCAGCTTTGCATTTTCAGTGAAACAATAGAAAGTGTTTCTGAATATGACTTACTTTCCTAAAAATTTAATCATAATACTGTTTCTCTCTGTGTCACAGTTATAATGCACAAGACTTAAATGTGATAGAAATTGGTGAAGAATGAAAACTAACTCTTCTTTCCGAAAAAGTCCTTTTTTGTTTGTTTGTTTTATTACTTTTGGAGACAAAGGTTTTCGCTGTGCATCCCAGGCTAACTTTGAACTCATTGTGTTCCTTCTGCCTTGGTCTCCTGAGTGCTGGGATTACAGGGGTATACTACCATACTCAGCTCCAAAGAAGTCTTCTCCCATTTCCCCCTACCCCCACCCCTCTGCCCTTCTCAGTACTAGGGATCCATTCCAGAGCTTTTTGCATGCTGAGGAAGCACTCTATACTTCAGCTATACTCCTAACTTTTTTGAGAGGAAGGAGGGGACAGGGTTTGGGTCAAACTCCCATGTAGTTGAACGTGACTTTGAACTTTTGATTCTCCTGCCTCCACCTCCTGAGTGCTGGAATTACAGGGGTGTGCCACCATTCCCAGTTTAGGCAATGCTAGAGACTATACCAAGGTCTTGGTGCATTCAGGGAAAGCATGCTACCAACTGAACCACATCCTCAGCCTCCAAAGAGTCTTTGTATTCCAAATATGGGTTTGTTTAAGCAAATAAACTGCATCTATAATAATAACATAAGCTGTGAATGAATTGCTTCCGCAAAATTGAGTTTTCTTCCTGTATAAAGTGGTGGTTTGAATGAGAATAACCGCCAAAGGCTCATATATTTGAATGCTTAGTCATCAGGGAGTGGCACTATTTGAGGATCAGGAGGTGTGACCTTGTTGGAGGAAGTATGTCACTGTGGGTAGGCTTTCAGGTTTCAAAATCCCATGCTAGGCCTATTTCCCCCTTCCTCTCTGCCTATGGGTCAGGATGTAGCCCTTAGCTACTACTACAGTGTAGCCTGCATGCTGCCATGCTCCCACCATGATGATAATGGACGAAACCTCCAAAACGGAAAGCAAGCCCCCAGCTGAATGCTTTAAGAGTTGCCTTGGTCATAGTGTCTCCTCACAGCAGTAGAACACGACTAAGATGTATAACTAAAGTTCTTTTCCTTTCTATAACAAGGGTTCTTTTTTTTCTTTCTTTCTTTCTTTCTTTTTTTTTTTTTTTTTTTTAGCAGATCCAGTTTGCTGACCAGAAGCAGGAATTCAACAAGCGTCCTACCAAAATTGGGCGTCGATCTCTGTCTCGTTCCATCTCTCAGTCATCTACTGACAGCTACAGCTCAGGTGAGTGCTAAGCTGCCTTAGCCCCTTGTCAAGGTTAATTGGTATCGGCAACAGACCTTCCATCTATCTAAGGCCAATCATTCTTGGTAATAAGCCTTCAAAAAATACTGTGAATTAAAACTGAAACCAAAATTCTGGATGGAATCTCTGGATTTCTTGGGAACTGCAAGTTTTGTTGAAGTCTCAGTTTCTGACAGAGCCGGAATGTGAGATGGATTGTCAAGCAGTCTGTGACATTTTAAGGTGTGTGTTTGGCATGGTCTAAAGATCAGCAATAAATAATGACTTAAAATTTTAACTCCAGCTCAATCTCCTCCCTGCACGACCAGAACCATACATCTGTGTTCCTGAAAGGAAACCAATGCCTACCTTCCCACACAAGCACCTTATGTAGAGAGAATACTTTAAAAATACTGTGTACCTAGAAGAATGTGGGTGATACCTTGCTTTCCAAGTAAGCTTGGAATGCTTGTATATATCCATCCTATTGATGAATGATATTAACTGGTCTTGTCCTGATAAATTTGGACCTTGTAAATTGAACTATATGAAATGCCATCTGTACTGACTAATTTTATGTCAACTGGACAGGCTAGAAGCATCAGAGGAGGGAACCCTAATTGAGAAATGCCTGCATAAGATCAGGCTGTAGGCAACCCCGTAGGCCATTTTCTTAATTAGTGATGGGGGAGGGCCCAGCCCATTGTGGTTGTGCATAAGAAAGCAGGCTGAGCAAGCCATAAGGAGCAAGCTAGAAAGTAGGCAGCAAGCACCCTTTTATGGCCTCTGCATCAGCGCCTGGCTCCAGGATCCTGCCCTGTTTGAGTTCCTGCCCTGACTTCCTTTGATGGTGAACAGCAATGTGGACCAGTAAGCTAAATAAATCTTTTCCTCTCCAACTTACTTTTGATCATGGTGTTTCATCACAGCAATAGTAACTCTAAGACACCATCTTTGTGTTTTAAAATGATCATGTGTTTGTTTTATGCCCCTATGTATGCATGCACAAATACAAATATGCATTCCCTGAACGTGAGAGCCTTGCCTGTCTCTGTCACAGGTTAACACATCAGACAGTATTTGGATCGTAGTAGATGCTAATATTTGCTATGAGGATGACAGTAAACTGAGGAAAGATGATCTAGAAATGGCCTTCGCCACCCGACCTGCATTTACCCTAACCTCAGTCCACAATGAGAATAGCAGGCTCATACTGGGGAAACTGATGGTTTTATAAGTCAGAAGTTGTCAGCCTAATATATCTATTGAAGGATATTAATTCAGGAGCAGGGACTCAAAACCCTGGTTTTGGAGACAAAAGTAGAGATGTGATCTGGTGGATGCTGGAATTGTGTGAGTGTGGCATCCCTGGCAAACATCCATCTGGCTTCATAGAGCGAGCTTTTAAATGACTGGGTGGCCTAGCTTATCTAGTTATTTATTTCCCAATAAGCTTAAGCCCTTACATAATCTCTAGTACTTAAATATTTTACTTAGAAATAAAAGTCGCCATTTTTATTCCCTATCTTTTTAGGATATTACACTAACCCAGATATGCTCATCTGGATACATTCTAGATGGTTTTCAGAAATGTTGTCTATGCATGTAGTAGTCATGATATTTTCTGATCTAATCTCTAGGAAGTATTATTCCATAAACTCAGTACTTTTTATTTAGTTATTTATAATTTTTTTTCAAGACAGTCTCTCCACATGCCCTGGCTGTCTCAAAACTTATTATAGATAAGGCTGGCCTTGAACTCACAGAGATCTGGCTGTCTTTAAATATAAAAACCTATTAAGCAAAAAAAAAAAATTCATAAAAGCAAGCGAAAAGAATAACCTTTTCTTCAGATTGAGACCATTCTCAGTGACACGTTTATGAAAATGTTATCTTTATGAGTGAATTGGTTACAGATGAGAAAGAATGAAGTGTGGCACTTAGAAATTTTGAGAGATTTTAAGATTTTTTTTCCAAATAATAAAATTTTGTTTGTTTGTGTTGGCTGCTAACATAACTTTTCACATATTTCTCAAGTCATTTATCTGTACAGTCCATCCAAACACATGTCCCTACTGTTATTTCCATTAACAAATAAATAGATGGGGCCCAAGAGGAACTGCCTGACTTTAGTTAATTTAATAAGCCCAATTCAGTCAGCATTCTAGCCCTTGCCTCCTAACAAGCTCCCACAGCCTCACAGGTGCTGGGAGATAACGGTAAATCAGGCATGGGCCACAGAACGGGTGTGCGTACGTGCAGTGGGATCGATTGTGAATTCATCGAGTTATGCTTTGGTTCTTGAAAATGAAAGAGACCACCCCATAGTAAAATTATGTTGTACTCTTTAGGGAATGGTCTTTTCTGCCTAAAAACCAAAACATTGTGGATATTATCTCATTTCCTGGTAAGATTTCTTATCAGTGGTAGGTAAGGGAAAGAGGGAGTCTATGGAGAGGGGGATCTATTATATTCCCCACTTTATACTAGGATAATAGAAACCCGGGAGTGAAGCTGGAGCTGAGGCCCCAGCCTCCGGTAGACCACCGATGGGCTCCTTTTTGGAAGGCAACCGTGCTCACCACTGCGCCGTCAGTGCTGCGCCACTCGCTCGTTGTTAATAACTGAGCTTCAGACTGTGCTGATGCTTACAAGTATTTGTGGAAACTCTTCAAAATATAGTAGCAGGTAAATTCAAGGCCAGCCTGAGCTATACAGAGAGTTCCAGGCCAATCTGGCCTACATAGCATGCATTATCAAAAAAAAAAAATAAAAGTGGCAAAAAATGAGTCTGTTCAATACTAAATACATGCATGCCACATTAGCTGAATAAAATTTCCACCATGTTAGCAGAAACCTTCTCTTGACCTGGGTGTGTCACTGTTTAGCCACATATTAGTTCGGGGTAGGACAGTGGCTGCCTTTTGTACGTACCAACCACAGCTCTGCGTAAAAGGCTTTGGAGAAGACCCTTGGGCTCAGGCAACAAAAAGGCATTAGCTGACTACTGTTAAGAAAGTAAAGCCGGGCATGGTGGTACATGTACTATGAGCACTGGAGGGCAGACAAGTGGATGGATCTTTGTGAGCTTGAGGCGGGCCTCTTCTGCATAGCAAGTTCTAAGATAGCCAGGGCTACATAGTGAGACCCTGTTTGAAAAGAAAGTAAAATACCAGATTTCTCAGCTACAGCAAAATTAAATATGCTATATTTCAAAAATATGCTATATTTCAAAAGGAAATAATGGGACTGGTTTGTTCTTTAAATTGGAAACAAAAGACCAGTAGCAAAAACTGGAGCCAAAGTGTTGTGGCACTCACCTTTAATCCTACCTCTTGAGAGACAGAGGCAGGAGAATCTCTGTGAATTTAAAGCCAGCCTTTGTTAGTCTACATAGCTAGTTCCAGGATAGCCACAGCATGTATGTAACAGAGACCTTGCCTCTGAAACAAACAAACAAACAAAAAACAGTTTAAATTTGGGGTGCTTCTCTTAAAGGAATACTGTCTTGTTTGTTTTAGTTTACTCCCCCTCATTCATCCTTAGAAGCTGAAGAGGCTTAGGAAGGGAGAACTAGTCTGGGTGGAGTAAGGACTCCAGTCTCAACCTTTCTAGTCTCTGCCTCCCAAGTGCTGGGGTTAAAGGTGTTCACCATCGTGCCTGGCCTTATTAGTTTCTTTCCTATTTTTCAGACTTTGAGACATAGTTCCATCTGTAGCCCAAGCTGGCCTTGAACTTCTGAC
>CABHPH010135273.1:5799-28749 GCA_902168325.1 Peromyscus nudipes
TCTCTCTCTCTCTCTCTCTCTCTCTCTCTCTCTCTCTCTCTCTCTCGAGCTTGAACTAACCAGGAACTCTTCCCACCCACTCTTCAACTCCCTTTGCCTGTCTTCTTAAGTCTCTTTCCTCCTTGGACTCAGACATTCCATTAAAGCCTTGCTGTCTTGCTATAAACGTCTTGGCCTCAGTACAAACTAGCTAATTGGTGTCAATGGCCAGAAAACGGCATGCTTGATTTCCAAATTCCCAGATTGTAACACCTTCTGCCACCACACCAGCAAATGATACCAAACCTCCCTCATCTCCAAACTTTGTCCTCCACTCTTGTCCCTCCCTCTGATCACTGAGTCCAGTTTTATAGAGAATCAAATATCCTTTGGGTGTACATAACATTGGAAAATTGACACCTGCAGTTCTACTCTAC
Organism: Peromyscus nudipes; assembly: GCA_902168325.1. Classification (NCBI taxonomy): domain Eukaryota; kingdom Metazoa; phylum Chordata; class Mammalia; order Rodentia; family Cricetidae; genus Peromyscus; species Peromyscus nudipes. Next base: position 6,216 of record CABHPH010135273.1, read on the forward strand.
TAAAAATCTGACTCTGGAGATGGGATTTGGCCTGCTCACTCTAGACCCAAGTGATTGTGTGTAAAGGTTTCCTCCAAAGCCTTTGTCCCGGGTCAGACTGGTCACCTGAGTCTGTGACTGGGAAAAGAACAAACCAGAACAACCAAGGATAAAGACACTACATGCTGGAGACAGCTAAGATGGCAATGGATTTTTCCATAGAGATTACAAATGGCACAGTATAATCACAGATGTTTAGCTCTCTGAATACTCTCTCCTCTTTTTCTTGGTTTTGTTTACTTATCTTTGACACTTTTGCTGAAAAATAAACGTTATCTCAGGATTTTAAAGTTCATTTGGTTTTTAAAAAATCTGTAAGATCCTAAGCAAAAAAGTTAGCTTAAAATCTATAACAAGTTGGGCAGTGGCGCACGCCTTTAATCCCAGCACACGGGAGGCAGAGGCAGGCGGATCTCTGTGAGTTCGAGGCCAGCCTGGGCTACCAAGTGGGTTCCAGGAAAGGCGCAAAGCTACACAGAGAAACCCTGTCCCAAAAAACCAAAAAAAAAAAAAAAAAATCTGTAACAAAAGAACTGATAGTACAATCGGACAGTGGTGGCGCACACCTTTAATCCCAGCACCCAGGAGGCAAAGGCAAGTGGATCTCTGTGAGTTTGAGGCCAGCCTGGTCTACAGAGTGAGTTACAGATCAGTCGAGGCTACACAGAGAAACCCTGTCTCAAAAAAACAAAAAGGGGGGAGAGTTGATATATGTATAGGTAATCTTAATTTTCTACAGCACACAACTCTTGTTTAAAAAAAATAGATTTCTCTAAACTAAGGAGACAAGAGGCCTCTAAATTATTTTGGATAAGGAACAATGTATGTTTGATAAATTCCTAAGATCCACTTAAGTTAACAGAAGCTGACTTAAAGATACATGTCTAACCACTTATGTCTTTGCTAATTGTGTTAAGCTTTAGTTATTTGGATAAACTGAGTCATATAAAACTGTGGTATTTTATAAAATTATACTATAGAAGAATCAGGAAAATGAAGTTCCCAGTCTCTCCATGGACTGTATTAATGGTTTAATGTTTCTTTTGATACTCAAGGGTCTTCAATGAAAACATCCTAATCTTGTTTAGGTACCAACTTGTAAACCGCTGAAGATAATTAAGACATGCAAGCTACTGGTCAGTCACCTTAAAATGATCATATATTTTAATGTGCTCAGAATTATGTTTGTGGTCATAATAAACACAAATGTGATTCATTTACAAGGACAAGCTTTGATCTTCTGTATATGTTGTCAAAGTTAAGCCTAAAGGAAGTAACTGAAAACAGGTAAAGTTTGTTTAATGTAAAGTAAGATTCAAAATCAGAGACTAGATGATGGCCCTCAAACCCCTCAGAGAGGTCAGCTGAATATGGTGTTTAAGGTGTTTAATGGAAAGGAGGAGCAGGAAAGAGCCCTCCAATAGACAAAAACACCAGCTTCTGGCAGCAGCTCTGAGGACACCTCCAAAGACAATGTGGCACAAACAGACTCCATCTGGGACCAGCCTCAAGTGTGGCAACACCGACACCGGGGCAGAGAACTGCCACACTTCACCTGCTGCCAGGACCTTGCCCAAACTGTGAACAAACGGAGCACCTCAGGGTCGAATACCCCACTCCGCCTTGCCAAGGTAGGTCAGGTCCCCGCCCCCCTCCAAGTTTCTTCTCACAAGAAAATTTCTCAAATCTTCTGGGCCTTGTAGCCAGAGAGTGATGCTGCCCTGGGACCTCTGCCCCCAACAAAACCCCTGAGATTACCACAGAGGAGCCTAAGCTGACTATCTGGATAGCAGGTAAGTCTCTGCCATTTTTAATTGATATGGAGGCCATTTGGTCTATCTTTCTGGCCCGTTCCAGTAAAGTGTGTCCTTCTCAGGTCTCTGTGATGGAGTGGAGGGCTCACTTGTCCTAGGCCCTACCTGACAATTTAGCAGTCATGCTGTCTGTTGACAGCAGCAAACAGACCTCAGCCAGCTCCTCTCCAGAGGCTGCAGCAGCCTGGTCAATCCATTCATAGACAGAAAGTGCTTCCACCTTAAAACCAGTCTGGCTTTAACGTTGGGTGCAAAAGATGGACATGTTGCTTGCGGGTGATATAAACTTGAGAGTTCTGAGGAAAGTTTAAGTTACATGAGCCTCTTTAAAAAAAAAAAAAAAAAAGTTTTGAAACTGAGGTTAAAACCTGCCAGCCAAAAGCTGGTGTTAAATGTAAAATCAGGCCTTGCTTTTCCTAGAGCTAACAGGCTTCCTGCTTTAAAAAAAAAAAAAAAGTTAAAATCACAAAACAGGTTTCAAGGGAGAGGCAAACTCCAAACTACCATGCTGTTGTTTCTTACTGAAAGAGCCCCTTTTTCAATGACAACTCTCAATAACCAAGCACCTATGTCTCACAGTAAATGATTGGATGTTTTCAGAATAAAAAGAAATAGAAGGTTTATGCAAGTGGTAAAGTTCTGAGGAAGTGACTTAAGAAATGTGAAAAGAGACTTAAAGAACACAGAGGACATTAAAAGTTGGAAGTTTAACATATCATCCAACAGAATTCTGGTAAGTTATTAATCTAGTCTCAGTAACAGTTATAAGCACTGGATACTTAAGCTTTAAAAAAAATAGTTAAAATTATCATAGTTACCGGCTCCAACAATTTAATTTCCTTTTCTAAATAACGACTTCAAAGTGTTCCTTGTGCTAAAAACAGCTCCGTCCAAGAGGAAGGAGTGTTTGTGCTTTTCTCCCCAGAACTGTCTTTCAGGTCCTCAGGCTCTTCTTCCCCTTTGGTCTCTTTTCTGCCAGAAAATTTGTCTTATTAGAGATGAATGTCCATGCCTCTATCGTGTTGATAACTTTTCAGGCTTTATTTTTTGCTGTGGCTCGAACGTGAGTCTACTCAAGCTGATTGCAGATACTTGTTGACTGCCTTCTCTCCAGTAAGGATTTCAGGGCAGATTATAGACAATGGTCCTGCTGATACATCTGAAACTTTTACCTTTTCTGTCAACTTTAAGAAAAAAAAAAAAATCCGCCGGGCGGTGGTGGCACACGCCTTTAATCCCAGCACTCGGGAGGCAGAGCCAGGCAGATCTCTGTGAGTTCAAGGCCAGCCTGGGCTACCAAGTGAGTTCCAGGAAAGGCGCAAAGCTACACAGAGAAACCCTGTCTCGAAAAACCAAAAAAAAAAAAAAAAAATCCAGGTAAACTTTAGGGAGCCAGGACTTGGATCCATCTGCCACAGGTCAAAAGGACTTCAGATCCCTTGTTTAGTTACCACTCCTTCCAGTGAGCAGCTTAAGCTCTCCCACTTACAGCCTATCCCTGAGGATGGACTTTTCCTGCCCCTCCTGTAGCAGTATATGCCCAAGATAAAGATCCCCCTAAGCTCCCTAACTTTACCTTCTGTCCTCTGTCCCTAGTCTGTATCTGTCTCAGTAGATTTCCACTTAGCTGACAGACACTGTGCTGGATTGTTTTATGTCAACTTGACATAAGCTGAAGTTATCTCCAGAGAAGGGTACCTCTGAGGCATTTAAAAAAATGCCTCCATAAGATTGAGCTATATGCATTTCTTAATTAGTACTTGATGGGGGAGGTCCCAGCCCATTGTGTATGGTGTCATCCCTGGGCTGTGGTCCTGGGTTCTATTAGAAAGCAGACTGAACAAGCCATAAGGAGCAAGCCAGTAAACAGCACCTATCCATAGCCTCTGCATCAGCTCCTGCGTCCAAGTTCCTGCCCCGTTTGAGTTCCTGTCCTCACTTCCTTCTGTAATGGACTACAATGTGGAAGTGTAAGCCAAATAACCCCTTTCCTCCTCAACTTGCTTTTGGTCATGGTGTTTCATCACAGCAACAGAAACCCTAAGACAGACAGCGTCCAGGAATCAACTACCCAGCAAAGTTTTCCCAAACCGGTAAGCAATCAACGTGCTGACGAAGAATGTTTGTGAGCCAGTCTGGCCAAGTGAAAGAAAGGATTAAAGACTTCCATGAGCTGACTCACACACTACATCCTCCAGGGGCTGACTCCTTTGCAGCACTCTCCTTTGGGTCTCTCTTAGGCCCCTGGCTCCTCCTACCTCTCCCTTTGCCTGTCTCCTTGAGTCTCTTTCTTCCTTGGACTCAGAGATTCCACTAAAGCCTTAGGACCTGACCTACCTTGGCAAGGCAGAGTGGGGTATTCGACCCTCCAGTGTTGTTTGTTCACAGCTTGACAAGGTCCTGGCATCAGGTGAAGTGTGGGCAATTCTCTGCCCAGGTGTCAATGTTGCCACACTTGAAGCTGGTCCCAGGTGGGGTCTCTTTGTGCCACACAATCATGATTGCTTTCTATCTCTGCAGGTTCTTTCTGGAGAAAACTGGCAAAATTACACAGTGGTCCATAAACCAGACACTTGTGACAAAATTTCCCTGGGTCTCCTACTATCTATCACTCACCTGCCTGCCTCCTCACCCTCAACCTTCGACAGAACTACTTCCCAGCCTTCCTACAACATCCCAATTCAGCTTAAAGAAGTCAGACGATAACTACAATCAGCCCCATCATCAGCAAAAGGTTGGAATGTTATGTTCCAAACCCCCTCGTTTGCAGTACCACTGACACTGTCCTAAATGACAGTCTGGGCTCAGCTCAGCCTAGACTCCTGACAGGTTCAGCAGAGGATTACTGATGTATACACTCAGCACTCCTCAGAAACCTGTGAAATGGGCTTCTGTCTGCTAGGAAGAGCTATCACTCCCTTATCTTCCCCTACCTTTGCCTCAGCAAATGAGGCATCTAGGTCCCTATTAGCACATACCAGTAACATATCAAAGCTCCATGCTGGCTCCTGGTCTCTTCTGGCCACAAACCTCCTCACCTCTACTTTTAACTTTCAGGCTCTACTGGCCTGCACACCTCCCCCACTTCTTTAAAAGAGGCAAGACTTTCCCCACCATTCTGCTATCCCCTCTGCCTCCAGGGGGTAGTCATGGCAACTTTGCACTCCTCCAAATGTGTTTTGCTTCTCTTTGCCCCCAAGAGGTAACTGTGGCAGCTTTGAACTCCCTCAAATAAACCTTCTTTCCACCTGTGGAGTGGCCTGGTTCAGTGTTTTACTGCTCCCTCCCTTACACTTAAATGTGTGTCTGAGTGGGTGTGCCCACGTTGAATGAAGGCGCCTGTGGAAAGCAGAGGTGTTGGACACATGGAGCTGAAATTACACCAGTTGTGAGTCACCTTGTGTGGGTGCCGGGAATCGAACATCCATCCTCTGCAACAGCAAGAGGTACTCTTAACCAGTCTTTCTGACCTCACACTCTCTGGATTTTTATAACTAGGGTTAGGATGCTAATTTCTGTCTTATAGTCTTCTTAGCCTTCACCTAAATCTGAGGTTAAGATAGACCAAATTCTAACAAGTACACAAAGATCCAACAGTATCAATTACATGACATTCTTATGTTTTTTAATGTCAGAAGGTGATAGACAGCTGTTTCTGTGTGTAGACTTTCTTGCATTTCCCCCAGGTATTTAGTAGACAAATGCTGTACAAAGCACTAATTACTCCTTAAACAGCTCGTATCTACCCACTGTACATTTTAGGAACCAAGAAACTGACCGGTCTCCTGTTTCAGCATCTTCAAGAACCTTTACTGTTGATTAGTTAATAGATAATTGGGAAGAGAACAGACAAATTTGAAGTGAATCCAAGGTATCTACCTGCTGCAAGCCACAAGAATATATTATAGAGATTCAGCTATATATAATAAAGCTATACCTAGAAAGATCAAGAAATTTTTCTAGAGGCAAGCCATTTATCAGGGAACATTTTGGTGTTATTCAGCTTTTAACATATATCAGCTGTCTTCTGCTATGAAAATTCTTGTGTGCTCATATACTATAAGGCCATATGGCAAACAGTCAGGCTTCTCAGACCTACTGCTGATCTACTAGGTAACACCCCTACAGAGCCCAGGAGACAGGCAGACTGTAGATGCACAGCTTTGTTTCTTGTGCAAATGAAGCTCAGACTTTCCTTCCCCAGACTGGCCAAATGGCATTCTAGAGCATTTGACTCAGAAGGATTTTTGCAGATCCAGGTGCGAGTGAAGGGGAGGCAGAATTCCTGGTCAGAGAGTCTCATGGCCGGAGGAGAAGAGCACAAACTCCATTTGTCCAGGAAATATAGCCAACCATTGATAAATGAGTTGTCATAAATGTCACCATATGAACTAGTCTAGATATTATCAAAAGATGAAAAAAAAACATTTGCCCATGTGTGAACTGGAGACCCTTGTACATTTTGGCAGAGCAAACATTGATACAACCATCATGAAACACAGTGTGGAGATTTCTCAAAATGTGAAACCATGTCTGCCCTGTGATCCAGCCATCCCAACATTCTGGACATAACAAAGGAAAGGAGGTCAGGATGCTAAAGAGACCTCTGTAGTGGTTAGCTGTTCCAGCTTTGACCTGGAAGTACTACCCCCAATAAGGTTTCCAGTAATTGTCACATCTACCTATGACCTGCCCCTGAGGTGGGGCCGAGACAGGAGCCCTTAAGACATGAGATCTGGATGTGCTGGCTCTCTTGGTTCCTGGTGATCCTGGATGCTGGATGGTAGACCAAGCAGAGTTCTTCATAGAACACCTCTGGACTGCACTTCACCTCTCCTGGATCCTGTAACCTATCCCTTTACTTGTTGTAAGTTACCCCAAAATAAACCTCCCTTTTAACTATGTGGAGTTGCCTCAATAAATCTCCCAATTGACCTTTGTACTGCCCCATGTATCCGAGACCTATTCATGACAGCCGGGCTATGGAGTCAACCAGCTTGCTGTGAGGGCTGAACTGATACAGCACAGTGCGGGACCCCTCACAAAACCAAAACCAGACCTGCCTGATGGCCCATGTTGGCTGTGTCTCCACAGAAAGAGAAGTGAGCTGCTTTTTGCGTTTCTTTCGACAGTGATTTGGTTGCAGGGGGCCAGGGCTCCTGTCATTTTGGAAGGCTCTCAGTCTCTAGTTCATGTGACAGAGCATCTCTCGTCCCTTGAAGGAAGCTCTGCCCCCTCAACAGGATATGAATGGCAGGGCAGAAATACAAGTTGAGGAGGGAACCAGATTACAGGCTACACAAAGGCAGAGCCTTGTGATTAGGAGTCAGGGCCCTTGTGAGCATTTCCACACCCAAATATAAGGATCTTTTTGATGATGCTGAGACAGGACAACTGCAGAGAAAGTTGGGAGTATTTCAAAATGAATCAAAACCTAATCCTTTAACAATGTGTCTACCCTACATCCACATGTATGTTGAAGAAGAATGTGATTAGGCCTTATAATTCAGGGGGCACAAACCTGTTACCACAGTACCCAGGATTCTGAGCAGGAGTATCAGGAGTTGTAGGTCAACCTAGGCGACACAGCAAGACCTTGTCTCAGAAAAAGAAAGGGGAGAGGGATACTGAGACTTGGGGTCAACTTGAGCCAACCTGAAGGACATCATGCTAAGAAAAATTACCCTCATGCTAAGAAAAATTACCCTCAAAAGAGAGAAATACTGCATATGAGGAGTCTAAACAAAATTCTCCATTCATGATGATAGCGGGATAGAGAGATGTTTCCAGGATGTAGACTAGGCAGTACGCAGGAGGAAGAGGGCAGAGATCTGATGCACAGAATGAAGACCAAAGTACATCATGGAGAATTAGTGCTGCTCTCACACAGGGAGAAATGGTGCATTCAGAAGACAGGCATGCTGACCAATTCCACTGTCAGAATGTTTATATAGATATAAATCAGGACACCACAGCATGTGGTTCAAATATACAAAAGAATTTATTGTAGTAAGAAAACAGTCTCCTTATTCAGAGATATTTATATCATATATCTTTTTGTCCAGTGCCTGTTTTTCTCAGTAACACTTCAGCAGAGCAATCTTATGCCCAGTTCTCTGAGCACATCCTTGATGGCTGATCTTCACCTGGATACACAAGGCATAAAGTCATCAGTCACTCAGCTTTCACTATCTAGGACCTTTTCTTAGGGACTGTCTTCATGGTTCAGTTCTCTAGATACTGGTTGATGTCACTCTCTAAAAGGGGCCCACTATAAAAAGCCCTCAAATTACTGTCAGTGTTCTCTAGGTCTGTCCCTTGCACCCGACAGTATTTCTGATGGAGAAGTGGTGTCCCTGCCTAGGTGACCAAGGGAACAGTAACAACAGCTGACTCCATACAGTAGATGGAGGGGATTGAGCAGCACCTCACCATCACATGGCTCCTGACAGGACAGAGAGGCACTGCCCTCTGTGAGGTAAATCTCTGAGCTGCCTCAGACACTGTTCCCCCAAAACAAGGGGTTAGTACAAGGGCCTGGGTACTACCTGGATCAGTAGACATTTTCTCTTGTTCCTCTTAGTCCATTTGTTTGTAAGTCTGGCTCAACCTCTCTGTCAATCAAAAGAAGCCTTTTCCATCAATGAGACCTGAAAACAAGGCATTTTGGTAAGATTACCAGATGTTCAGTTGTCCATCACCCTGTAGCCAATCACACCTTCCCCATGGCCTGAGCAGGGGAGCATCACCTGTGTCCCTCTTCCACCCAGTGTGTTAGGGCTTTGGTGGCATCTCCTGCTCTAAGCACCATCCAGTTGAAAATGTCCCTTGCTGAGTGTAGTCCCAGGAGTCTCTTTGGTAGCCCCAGCATAGGGTCATACAGGCAGCAAAGGTCTTTCCCAGCCTGCTGCCTGGGGACACAAAGCTTCAGCAACAGCAACGTCCCTACAGGGTGTCAGAAAGAAAACATCTGGGATCTTTGTGTGAGATACTGTTGAAAATAGTATCTTGGGGTGTACTAGAGTGTGGTCTTGGGGTGTACTAGGGTGTGGGCCTAAGGAGGGGCATGAATCTGACCCCTTAAATCTCTTTAAGTGTCTCTGAGTTATCTTAGGAGGTGGGAATATGGCAGGAGACCATGAGTCACCCAGAGGAACGCCCTCACTGTCAGGCCGGAGGTTGCCATGGTTTTCCCATCAACAGGTTCTTATCCATGCTCATGCTTGGAACCAGCTCCATCTCTGAATCCAACTGTCAAACACTCCAGACTTCACCTAGCTTCCACTCAAAGCACAGTTGGTGGGCCTTACCTTGCACATGACCAGATGCCCTGGGGCAAAGTGTGCACCATGGCATGTGCTGGCTTCACATGGCTTCTGCGAAGCCGTAGAGCTGGGTGGTGAGTGTTTTGGGTCGGGGGTGGAGACCGGAGCAAGCTGAGTTAGAGGAATCTGAGGCATTTCCAGGAGGGAAATCACATGGAATATGAAATTACCTTGCTTGGGATGGGAGTCCTCTCCAGTTCAAGCAAACTTCACTAGTGTCAAACTTCATTGTGCATGAGGTACATTGAGAGAAGCGCACGTGTGTGTGTGTGTGTGTGTGTGTGTGTGTGTGTGTGTGTGTGTGTCCGTGTGTCTGTCCGTCCATCCCTGTCTGTCCAAATACAGAGTACAGAAGAGTGCATCCATATGACTCAGGTTGCAAAGCAACAAGCAGTTCACCAATAACGGTACTGGGGTGAGTTGTGACGGCGTCTGGCTCTGGTGGGACAGGAAGCAAGCTGTCTAGTAGGCCAGGATGGTGCTGAGAGCCACACCATAACTAATGGACTCACCTGTTCCCGCACACTCTACCTTCCCAAACGAGCACAAGATGGACACTCCCTGCAAACTCGTTCCTCTGTTTCTGGCTCCAACCTGGTCAGCAGTATTCATCATGAACACATACAAACTGGTCAGGCCTCTGGGGTCCTCCTCTGCTTCCAGTGCCGCTGTCTCTTCTAATGGCTCGCAAGTACACCTGGAGACAGGTAGCTGGACTGACAATCTCACTGTGCGTGGAAGGTCCTCTGAGGCCGGTTTTCCTAATGATCACAGCACTCCGTGGATCCTTGTTTAAAGGATTTCTGGGTCCCACAGAGTGCTTCACTTTACCGGCACAACTGTGGCACCACCAGCCATCATGAACCTACCTACAAGGGAGAGTCAGGAGGATCATGAGTCTGTCAGACCTGCCTCCCAGAATCCTTTCTCAGTCCTCAGGGTCCAGGTGGTCTGAGAAGGGTGTGGCATGCCCCCTCCTCCCCAGTCTTCATCTGCAGACAGAGGAACACTTTGCCCCTAGTTTCAGCCTGTGATATGGGCACAGCTTCCCGCTGGCATACAGCCATCTGAACTTCCTACCTGGCTCTCTCCAGCGCCCGTGTGTATCCTCAGCACACTGCTCTCTACTCTCTGGTTTCATCTTCCGGGAGGTACAGTGCCTCCACCAGCACTTGAAACAGACACAAGAAAGGGGCCTCTTAGGAGAACATGCAGGTCTTCTGCTTGACTGTGCTGGCCCTGTGCTGTGCTGGGCCCTCGTCTGATTCCTCCTGAGCGCCTGCCCCAGTGCTCTCTTCAGCAACCCTTCTCCTCATCCTTGCCCAGCCTCGGGCTACTGTCCTCTGCTGTCTGTCTACATCTAGGTCAAGTTTCTCAGGAAGGATACTGTGGGATTTGCTTTCTAGTGTGATACTATATTGTCACCTACCCCTAAAATGGGTATGTTTATAATCTGTTTATTTAAAAGCATATCATTTAGTCCAGGAAACAACTTAGTGAGTAAAGGCACTTGACCCCAAGCCTGAGGACCTTAATCCATTCCCTAGGACCCACATGGTATAAAGACAGAACTGATTCCTGCAAGTTAACTTCCAGACACATATAGTAAATAAATATTTTTTCTTTAAAGAAAAGAACATTTTTTTTAAAAGTCCTAGATACAGAAGTGCATTGTAGCCTCTCCACCTACCTGTTACCTCAGCTGCCTCCCCGGTCCTTTAAGTTCACAGCCAGGATTTTGTTGCAGCCTAGGTGCTCCCTCTTTTCTGTTGGTAGGCAGCAACATAAACTTCTCAGGCCTTTTATAATCCTGCTCTGTAGGCTTTTCCAAACCCACTTTCTAAAGGGGGCTCTGGGTGCAGTCTGGCACCAGCCTCTGAGGTGTCCCTAGGGTGTTTCTGGGGAGGATGGGCTGAGCTCTTTTTCTTATACAATGGGACCCTCATCCTGGGCCTCCTTGCTGGAGAATAGAGGTGATCTATCCTGTGAGGTCATGTTGTTCTTTGAACCAGCTGTAGCCACACTATGAGGCTGTCCCCTGAAGTCCTCCTGAGGTTCAGTTTGTGGGAGAGATGAGCTGATATTTTTATCTCTCAGACCAGCTGTAGCCACACTGTGGGGCTGTGCTCTGAGGTCCTCCTGAGGCGAGGTTTGTGGGAGAGATGAGTATGGTGATATTTTATTTGTACTGAATTGTGATTTTATTTGTATGTTAATAAATAAAGTTGCCTGGGGGTCAGAGCTAATAGCAAGCCATAGCAGAGCTGGGCGTTTGTGGTGCACGCCTTTAATCCCAGTACTTGGTAGGCAGAGCTAGGTAGATCTCTGTGTGTTCAAGGAAACAGCCAGCATTGGAGACACACGCTCCAATGTGTGTCTAGAGGTCTGTACAGACAGGCAGTGACGAGGCAGTCATGTGGTTGGGTTTACAACCAATGAGAAGGCAGAACAGAAAGTCTATTTAAAGACAAACAGACAGGAAGTAGCTCTCTTTTCAGAGAGGTCTCTTGGCTGAAGAGGATAGCTGCAGCAGGCGGATAAGGCTCTTAGCTCTGACCTCTTGGGCTTTTATCTTTACATTGGCTCTGTGTTTCTTATTTAATAAGACGGTTGGTTACATCTACAGATGAGCTGATGTTTTCACCTGGTCTGTTGATGTCTTTGCACTGAATTTCCTCCATAGAGGTGTGATGAGATAAAACTTCCTGTGAGGACGCCTTGTTCTTTGATTTGTTAGGGCCGGCTTTGGACACACCCAAGGATAACTGGTTGGAATAAGTTTCTGGTGCTGAAGACAGGCTGGTACATATTTCATTGGAGGTGTTAATAATGCTCTCTGTATCCCCCCAGATGATGTTCATGAAGTGAGCATCATGTACACTCTGAGGGCAGATTCTGTCAACAGGGGCTGTTTTCTTGTTAGGGCAGTCAGGGTGGGAGGCACACTGTACCTCGTTCTCCCCTTTTTGTCATTCTCAGGACTCCCAGGTAGAGTGGGCAAAATGGAGGTGGGAAGGGTAGGGACACTAGATCCCCTCTTTATAGTCACTTTTGGTATCGTGGGACCCTGTAAGGTTCAAAGTTTGAACCGACTGCTTGGGCTGAAGATTTTTTATAAAGTTGTTCCCCCAGGGTGACTGCTGCCTAAGAATCAAGTAGGTGGCTATCACCTGATCAAATTTCTTCTCCCGTAAAGCTTCCTTGATCTCTCGTTGCTTATATCCCATGACCCCCATGATGACCATCACAGTGGGGTCTGGGTAGCCGTCCTCATCGTTCTCTCTAAAGGGATTGGGAGAACCTTCATTGCCATGCTTTAGCCATTGAAACCCACAACCATCACCTATTCTTGGTCTTTGTCCAGGGTTTACAGTTAACAACTTAGCAATCACGTCCCAAAGCTCTGGCGACAGCTTGAATTTAATAGAGTACTTTCCTGCCAAGATCTTCTCCTTTAGTACTCCAAAGGTTTTTCCCTGGAAAGGGAGGCACCCCGTGGACATAAAGTAGAGTACAACCCCCAAGTTCCAGATGTCAGTTGCACAGCCATCGTAGCCTCTATCTTCAAAGAGTTCTGCGGTGCAATAAGGAAGGGTCCCACAGAAATATGCTAGCTTCTGCCCCGTGTTAAGCTTGATGCCCAAACCCAAATCACTGAGTTTTATATTTCCTTTGCCTTCAACTAAAATATTTTTGGGCTTCTGATCCCTATGAGCAATCCCTTTCCTGTGACAATACTGGAGGGCACATACCATCTGTTTAAATAACTTACAGGACTCCTACTCCAGTAGGTAGCCATACTCCCCAATCCTGACCATTAGCTCTCCCCTGTGGCATGTTCTATAACCATGTAAGTGTTATTTGTGGTGTCGATGATGTGCAAAAGTTTAATAATATTGGGATTTTATTATTTCAATTTCTGATTTGATAAAGATGTTCTTTGTGCTTTTTGGAAGAACTTTTACTGCTACCCTTGTCTGGGTGAGTAGATGGCTAGCTAATTTTACTTCTCCGAAGGGTCGTTAGGATTTTGTAATGTTCCATTACAAAGGCTCTTCATTATAGGGGTTGTACTGCAGGGTTGTACCTCTAGCCGCTTCCCACCTCTTCATCTTTGTTGATATAAATGCTCAGTATCAACACCAACTGATCTTCAGGCAAGCTTTGTTAGAGCATACACAAAATATCAGCACAGACACCAATGCTTCTCAGATGATTGCATGAAATGAAAAGGGGAAGGATGCTTCCAGACTCATCCTAGGAGCCTGTATTACTCAGGTACCAAAACCAGGTGGATACAGTAAGTAACATGAGAAAGGTATAATCAACGTCCTTGGTGAACACAGATGCAACAGTTCTTAGTAAGAGTACTTAATAATTCACACAAAATTTAACAGCACTTAAAAGGACCATACTTCATGATCAAGATGGGTTCACCCAATCATGTAAGGGCTGCAACATATGCCAACTGATTAGCAAGATCGAAAGGCAGTGGCATTTAGTGACACAAAGATGTGTGACTGCCTCTCAAGTCCTTGTGGCTCTCTCTGCTTCCCACGTTTTACCAGGCAGCGAACCAAATCCTGTCTTTCCTCAACTGCCCCATGTGCCTGACACAGAAGGGGCCAGCTGGCCCTGCTCAGAAGTGATCCTCTTCCACAGGGACATGGTCACAGATGTCTAGGCTCCAAGTACCCACCCATGGTGTGTTGAGGATAGAAGAGTCAAGATGTGTGCATGCTGTGGAAAGCCCTCAAAAGAAGGACACTCCAGACAGAACCAACAGATTCCCACGTGTTTGCAGTAAAGAAAGGAATCTATGTATGTATCTGGCAATGAAATCTTATTTAGCAAAGAGCCACATGCATCATGGTGCCAAGCAAGCCTTCTCTGATCATTTGACAAATGGGTCAATTTATAGATGTCTGTGCTTTGGCAAGGTTCTGACAAGCACTGTTCACAAAAGAAGGATCCCATAGTTTGGTACATTTGGGGAATACCATTTAACCTCCTCCTTGGAAACTCAGACTCCCAAATTAAGGGTACTGAGACCTCCAGCTTCAAAGGACCCTTTTTCAACATGGTTTAAGCCCATGTTTACCAAATTGTGTGACCAAGAGCCCCTTTTAGTAATCAGAGTACAGAAGCTCCCAGAGTTCTCATCCCATGCAGCCACAGAGGATATACCTGATCCTCGGCAGAGAGCTGTGAGGATTCCTGTGACACACTGTCTACCAGGAATATGTGGCAGACTCAGAGTAGAGGGTTTTGTTGGGGACTGGCTCCATAGGCACCTCTGCCTGGCACATACCAAGTTCCAGACTCCAGAATAAAAGAGGTGCAGAGCACAGACAGCACTGCTGATACAGTGTGTGCCCAAGTGGGCTCTTGTTAGGACCGGTGGGGTTGAGGGGATGGAGAGCTGAGAAATCCTCATCTCTACCAGTCAGCCAAGGCTGTCCCTTCCCCAACTCCCACCCAGTGACTTTTGTAAACAGCAACCTTAGGGCAGCTCTGTGAAGCCTTTCTAACCCGAAGTTCACAAGATGGCACACACGGAGGGTTCCTCACGGCCAACACAGGGGCAAAATGACAAGCTGCAGAGTGGCTGGGTTCCAGCCTGCCTGGTCTCTTCTCTCTCTCTCTCTCTCTCTCTCTCTCTCTCTCTCTCTCTCTCTCTCCCCCAGCTGGATGATCCCGCTGACTCACTGCACCCAGTGCAGACAACCCAGGCCCAATTCACTGCACCTGCCTTCCACACATGAGGGCTGGGACCATAGGGCCACTGCCAGTGCCCCCTGGTGCTGAACTGTAGGGTTAGCTCGATGGTTTTAGATCTAACACACCTTCTCACACCAACATCAATCCTCTCATTCTAGCACATTCCACCCATCTGCTCTACCGAGGAAGGCTGGGTGCTACTGTCCCTCTGCTCACAGCTCTCCTACCCACAATGACACCTTGGTGGCCTAGCTGTCCTGACAATGAGGGTCTCTAAGCTGTTAGCTGCCTCCGGTTCCCTCGAGGCTCCTCATTGAACAGTTGTCCACTAACATACCTGCCACACTATCTCTGAGTAGAGCCCTAGCCTGCAGCAAGGGAAGGTCCCTAAGCAAAGCACAACTATGCATCCAAATTCGGGTTCTCACAAAAGGAATTTTTTTTCTCTTTTTATTTTACACAACTAAGAAAATGTTCAAAAGTCACAAACAAGGACCCTGCATGGGTCTGAGCTAGGTCCTCTGCATGTACATATGGTTGTGTGGCTTGGTGTTCTTGCGGGACTCCCAACAACGGGAGTGGGGAATATCTCTGACTCTTTTGCCTATGCCTGGGACCCTTTTCCTCCTACTGGGTTGCTATGTCCAGTCCTGATATGTGATACAAGTGTTTATGCCTAGTTTTATTGTATCTTGTTAGGGCATATTTGGTGGCTATCCCTGGGAGGCTTGCTTTTTTCTCTCTTTTTAAAGGGGAACAGAGGAGCAGTTGATCTGGGAGAGGGGGAGGTGGGAGGAGGGACTGGGAGAAGTGGAAGGAGGGGAAACTGCACTTGGATGCAATGTCTGAGAGAAGAATAAATGACAGATAAATAAATCAATAAATAACATGCAAGCGCATGAGAAAAAGAAAATGTTCAGAGACTCAGCATCATACCCAAATCATGCTGTTTCCACTCTAACTTCTGGAAGTTTTCTCCTGAGTAGCTCCTGGGAGTGGTGGCAGCAAAGGCCTGCTCCTCCTGTTTAGCTCCGGCTCACATTCAGAGTTGGATTTCTCGCCCATGTTGGGCTTACAGGCCTTTGTCTCAGATCTGAGGGGAGCATCGAGTGTCTGCAATGCTGCTGGAGCTAAGCTGTAAAGAGTCCCACACAGAACCCAGGGTTGAGCAACACTCTCTGCAGCTAAAGTTCAGCTTCTATCAGAGTCCACCACAGGGGTAAGCTCACCCTCAGGAAGTGACTGATGGCCCACTGGTTGCAAAGGTACAACCGAGTCAGCATGACGGCCACAGCAGCTGCCTCCTGCACAGAGCTATCCTGCCTATCCTGATCATGGTGTCCCACAACCGGAACTACAGCCTGTGCTGCCCTTTAAATTCAAAGCCAGGGTGGTCTCCTCTCATGGCTTGAGGACATTCAAAGGGAACCTGAAGCTGACAACACTCCATAGGACAGTTTCCAGGAAACAAAGGATTGTTGACATGAGAGTCTGTCAGTATGAATTCACTTTTTCCTAGCACAGCAAAAGGAATTGTGCCTCAGCTCCCCTTCGTGGTCATTCATGACGCAGAGAAGGGTACAGGAACTAAAAGGCTGGCTGGCCACTAAGATCCCAAGAAGGCCTCTTTCTGTCATGGTTCAGTGGTTGTCCCACAGTCTTTAGGGGTCCTTAGTGTTATCAGAACTGGAAGCGCCTGCTCATATTAGCAAAGCTCCTAAGAGAAGATGTTCCCCACTGAAGTGGGGCCCTCACAGTGGACTAATCTTCTGCAGCATCCTTGTTTGTATTTGCCCCATGCACAGGTGGTACAGGCATTGCTGTGCAAAGTTAGCACAAGAAACAGTTCTACGTTTTGAATGTACGACAACTATCAAACATGGTCAGCTGCCCTGACTCACCCCTTTCCACAGCAAGGCAGACACTTTGCTATCCAGTACCACTGTCAGAATGAGACACTCACCTGTCCCCATCATTAATGTCCCCTCTTTTAACAGTGGAATCACTGAGCTTTTGCCCAGAGGGAGCCAACATCTACAGACTCCCACAGCCTTCCTTGCATGTGCTGGTGGCCATGCGACTTCGTCTCTGGCCAGTGGGAGTCTGGTTGTTGGCACTGAGAAAGGAAATGGTATATATCCCTCTGTACCTCCTACCCTCACACCACTTCACATGCAGCCCTTTGCTGCTCCTGTGAGGGCAGTGCCCAGGTTTGTGCCCTGGATTTTTTCATTCACATTCACTAGGCACTTGTACGGATTCCCCACCATGAATGCATGTACCCAGGAGGTCATGTCTATTCCCAGGACCCTCCTCTCTTTGGGGATGGGGACACTCTCTCTGCCTGTTTTCTCTGGCTAGTTTTGTTTCTTCTATCAGTTTCCTCCCCAGTATGACTCTTCACTGATGGGAGAAATACAGGGGTAGGACAGTCGGGTGACACTTTTGGTGGAACTTTGGTCCTGATGGGATTTTTTTTCCAGGGTGGACCAGGGTAAAGTTGGGTGAGTCCCCAGGTGGTGAGTGTGTTTCAAAGTGTCTCCCTTGTGGGTAAAACCTATGGATCCTTGAAAATCATCCTGCCAGGAGCTGGGCCTACACCCCAGTGTCTGCTCCCTAACTGAGCTCCTAGCACAGGGGTTGGCAGGAGGAGAGGCTATGGCAGTTACTGTTCACAAATGCAGGGTAAGTCTCTCTTAAAATCCAACGGTTCACAGACTAG
Source organism: Peromyscus nudipes (assembly GCA_902168325.1). NCBI lineage: Eukaryota > Metazoa > Chordata > Mammalia > Rodentia > Cricetidae > Peromyscus > Peromyscus nudipes. The sequence continues at coordinate 23,837 of CABHPH010135273.1, forward strand.
GAGGCCCTGGCCACTCTGTTAGAGAGGAGAGCTGGCTCCAGGTCCCAGTGCAAGTCAAGTAGACCCTGCTCCCTATGGTGGATTCTCAGCTGAGGTCGGAGGCTGCAGCAACATTCCCAGAGCCCAGAGCACCACAATCCCCTGTCAGTCTCTCTCCCTCAAACTCGCTCCCAAGTCCTTTAGCTTTCATTTGTTCCTCTTCTTTTATTCCAGGATAAGTGCAGACTTTTTAGAAGCTGGGTCTCTGTAGCGTCTGACTGCTTGCTGCCTCCCCATTGAGCTCCAGTCTGGTCACCAATGTCTTTGGACATCACATCTAGAGCTCTGCACTCAAGGCTTCCAGATTGAAGGTGCAGGTGATAGATCAGCCATGGTGCTAAAAGAAAGGTGAATCTCCTGGCTGCGCTGGTCAGGGGGTGATCTTGAAGTTGGGGGGGGGCTCAGGTTTGAGAACTAGGTGAAAGCCAGTGAATTTGTTGAAATGCATTCCAAAATGTGGCTCCAGCGCCATTTGATGGCCCTCACCTATAGACTTGTTCATTTATAGATTCCCAGGCCTCCTGCAGCCCCCGGGATGACATTGCTGGCCAGGAGACCTGCGTCAAATGCAAAGTCTCCCCCCACCCACCCCCATTCTCTGTGGCTATGCCAGGCACAGGGGCACACTGTGACAAGAAGCTGGAGTATGTGTTGCTAACCACAGCATCTCAGGATACTCTCCTGTGGAAAGTACCTCAGAACAGGCATACCCCACTGTAGGCAGCACTTCAGGATGAGGGTACCCCACAGCTGGCAACACCTTAGGATGGATAGATATACCCTGGTGACCATTTACCTCTCTGAATACAGCATCTCAGGGTGGGCATACCCCACTGAATACAATACCCCAGAATGGACCCCAAAACTGAGAAAATAAAGCCTGCCTCCCTTACATTGTTTCTCCCAGGCAGTTGTCACAACTGACAGTATAACTCACTCTCCTCCCTCCACCCCGTTCTCCCCTCCACATGTCTCTCTCCCACCCCATTGTTGACACAGAGCTCCTTGCCATTTGGGAAGCCACATCACCCCCTTCTGGTGCCTTCCACTTCCTGAGGCAGATGAGGGGGTTACATGAAATGACACTGTGGCTGTGGCACTCCAGTGACATCAATGCTTGTTATTGTGTCTTCTGGGTTAGGATGAAGGGCTGGGTTTTCCTGCCATCAATAGGTCGTTTATGTGTGTGTGTGTGTGTGTGTGTGTGTGTGTGTGTGTGTGTGAGAGAGAGAGAGAGAGAGAGAGAGAGAGAGAGAGAGAGAGAGACAGATAGACAGACAGACAGACAGACAGAAAGACACAGATACAGACACAGAGAGACACAGAGGGAGACAGAGACAGAGAGAATACGTTGTGGCGGCAGAGGCTGCCCATTCTTCTATCTGTAACAGGTGACCTGACACTATTTCAGTAGAAACATCTGCTGCAGTCACCTGCCCTCAGCTGACAGCTGGGACTGAATGACGACCTTGCCATCCTTTCCCAGAAGGGACACATACAGAATCTTGTTCAAAAAACAAACAAACAAAAAACCCCTAGCAGTCTCTGTGTGACTCCTGAGCCTCCCACCAGCAGGGTAGCAAACAGTAAGTGCAGACTGACCTGAAATTAGACCAATGAAATGTGGACAGCGTGTGTCTTGAAGACAGAGAAGCAGAGTGTGCACGGTGTGAAACCCAGGCATGCTGTGCTGTTTGAGGAGTGGACTGGCCTAAAGCCATGGGTGATGGTGATGATGATGGAGATATGTGTGTGTTAGCCTGGAAGCCACAGGTAAGGGTGTGTGTGTGTGTGTGTGTGTGTGTGTGTGTGTGTGTGTGTGTGTGTTAGCCTAGAATCCATGGGTACTGGTGTATGGAACATCTTGGATATTTGGGAGAACACGTGGAATGGACTGGCTGGAAGCTGTAGGTATTGGGGTATTATATCTCATACCTGAGTGGCAAAGAGTCAGATTTGATTTGAAACCATAACCTGACCACAGGTGAAGCTGTGAGACAAGAGAACAAGGAGAGAGAGTTCGATTGCTCCAATCTTTCTCCGAACTGCCAAGTTAGGAATTTATTTTTTTACTAGGATTGAACCTATAGCATCACACATGACAGGCAAGCACTCTGCCATTGTGCTACATCCTCGACCTTTTAGCATGGTTTCATTTTCTCACAGGGTTTAGTTATGTTGCCCAGACTGACCTTGCACATGCTCTTCAGCCTGAGCCTCCTGTCTCAGCTTCCTGAGCAGCTGGGGTGCTAGGCCTAGGCTACTGGGCCTCTCCAGAGTGCTGTGTTTTCCCTTGGACATTCATGGTCCTCCTGAGTCTCTGGTCTCTGTCTTTACCTATAAAATGAGAGTAATAATCTCTATCTAGCAGAGGTTCTTTGAAGGCAATGTGAATATAGTACCTTCAGCAGGCTGAGGGAGCCACATGGACCTGCATTCACAGTTATTCCTATAGTCTTGATGGCTGTCAGGCTGGGCAGAAAGGCTGACTCAGAAGCGGCCCAGCAACAAGAGCTGATGGGGATCCCCATACTCCCTACTCATTTGAGATAGCAGGGTCCCCTCTCCTGACTAGAAACTCAGCCTCCCGCTTCTCTGGCTCAACCTGTTCATTCTTTGTCACCCAGTAGAGGGCATCTGCTTTCCTGTAATGTGCCTTGTTCTGAACCACCTCTGTGGACCATTTCAATTGATTACGGTGGAACCGATCTGCAGTTACAGCAAAGGATGGTGTCCCCAGCAGCCCGGTGGTGTCAGGATGAGCAGCCATGCCCTGAGGTTGGCTCAGAAGCTGGAGATGTCCTTGGCAGAGCTTTCTTCCTGCTTTTCATTCTCAAAGCATGACTCTGTAGAACAAAAAAGCTGAAAATGACCCCAAGACAGACACCACTCTTTGAGATCTTCATTGTCTGATCGGTGTGTCATTTCATTCTTCACTCACTCATTCATTCATTCACTCATTCATTCATTCATTAATAAGGGTTTCATTCACAGTAATGCTCTGAATCAGGTATAGGAAGAAAGGAAAGACAAAGCATGCAATCAGCTGACATGAGACTCAGTGAATATTCAAGAAGTTCTGAGCTGAAGGAATTTCTGGTCAACAGCTAAGCAGAGTCTAGGATGATAACAGTTTAACCTTAAAAATGAAGGATATATAAATGGACTTGGGAGGCTCTCAGCTTGATTTGTCTTTACTTATTTTTTTCTGAGACAGGGTTTCTCTGTGTAGCCCTGGCTATCCTGGAACTCGCTCTGTAGACCAGGCTGGCCTTGAGTTCAGAGATTACCCCCTGCCTTGGTCTCCCCAGTGCTGGGATTAAAGGTGTACACGCCCCCCCCCAGCTTAACCTTGTCTCCACTCTAGCTTGCTGGGGCAGCACTGTTGGAGAGAGAGCCCCGAGCTTGCTCTGTAGGGACACATGTCCACCTTACCTCTGCTCTGATCCTCCTTTTCCAGGTCCAGCCTGCCAGAGGAGATGCAAGGTGACTTGTTAGATGCTGTGGAAAGTGACAGGTTGGTTATGAGTATGTTATAAGTGAATTTACACCACCAGCAGCCCAAAATGAAGAAAAAAAAACAGCAGAAGAAAAATACATCTTGGTAAGGCCACAACCGGTGAGCACCCAGAGAAAGGAATGCATTGTGAAGCTGAGAGGGGCTGGAAGTCTTATAACAGATGAGGGGTGGGTTAGTTTTATCTTGTGGGCCATTTGCGGGGGGGGGGGGGGGGAGTCTGTATCAGAGGGGATGAGGGAGTTTGTATTATCTAGTTTACTATTGGCCTTTTATGTGTCTGTATATTAGAGTAAACATTCTCACTGTCACTCTCTGTCTCTGTTTCTCTCTCTCTCTCTCTCTCTCTCTCTCTGTCACACACACACACACACACACACACACACACACACACACATACCCCACTATCAGCAGATCTGCCCTGCCAGGGAGCATTGCCTCAAGGAATGCAGAATTGCATCCTGGAAGACTTGATGTTAGTAGCTCTTGAGTTGCTAGGGCTGTGCTTACACTGGAGACAGTTTCCAGGGAATCTGGCCAGTGTCAGTGAAGTACTCATTTCCATACATGCACTTCAGCCTCAAAACAGCAGAGAGAACCGAGAAGCACCAAGTCTGGAACAAAGCTTTACTTCAATGTATAAATAGTTTCAATCAAGCAGAGATTGGGGCTTGGAGGCAGAATGATTGTCACACCTTTAAGTTGGCTCTGGTAGCACAAGCCTTTCAGTACCTGCTGCCAGAGACACTGATAGAGAATGATGGACTATCTAAGGCTTACCTAGTATTGAGTGAGTTCAAGACCAGCTTGGGTGTTTAGTGACTTTTTCTGGGGAACCATGAATAACAACAAAAAAGCCTATCCATCCAATGTAGACCCCCAACCATTTACTGTCCTAACATTGGTGGGACCTGGGAGAATGGCGCTGATAAATGAGGAGTAATTAATGTCTTGTGCAATAGCCAACTTTACTCAGAGCATCAAACAATTTATACTCTGAGGGTTAAGAAGAGTCACCCAAGTAAAGTGTACAATCACAAGGACAAGCTACATGTGGGAAAAGCATGTTTTCCCATAGAGGCATGTAAACAAATAACATAGCAGCTGCAATGAATAATCTGAAGTGAACTCACTCCTATCAGCTACACCTAGGAGGAACATGAAAGCACATTCCAAGAATAAGTCTGTGTTTTGCAGAAACTGAGATCACAAGAATCCTGTCTTGTTTTCTTGAAGTTTTCTCACAAGCACTCAGAATTCTCATATGACATCCAATCACTGACCAAAGACACATCTCCACCCAAATATAGTGACACATGAGCCCAGGCACACCCATCATGTACATACTGTAACAACA
>CABHPH010135274.1:5662-32993 GCA_902168325.1 Peromyscus nudipes
AGGAAGTTGAACTCACTTGAGCCCAGGAGTTCCAAAGCCAGCCTGAGCAACAGACCAATTTTGTTTGTTTGTTTTGTTTGTTTATTTTTTTGTTGTTTTTGGTTTTTTGTTTTGTTTTGTTTTTTTGTTTTTTTCGAGACAGGGTTTCTCTGTGTAGCTTTGCGCCTGTCCTGGAACTCGCTTTGGAGACCAGGCTGGCCTCAAACTCACAGAGATCCGCCTGCCTCTGCCTCCTGAGTGCTGGGATTAAAGGCATGCGCCACCACCACCTGGCTTGTTTGTTTTTTTTGAGACAGGGTCTCTCTACATAGTCCTGGATGTCGTGGAACTCACTTTGTAGAGCATATTGGCCTCGAACTCACAGAGATCCATCTGCTGGGATCAAAGGCATGCGCCAGCACACCTAGCTGAGAAGAGGATTCTGTAAGGTCTGTGTTATAGTTAGGTAACTGTTCCGAGTAGTGTAGTAAGCAGTCGGTCCCCTGTAGTACCTTCAGCAGCACAGCTACCTCCCCTCCCTGCAGGACGGGTTCCTTTCTTCTTCCACAAGCATTGCCACAAGCTCCCAGGAGCAGACAGCCTTCCCTCCCATGTGAGAGCCACTTTGCCCACGGTCCCTCCCAGGCCTTTGGAACCCATGCAGGTCAGGCAGCATCCAGGCCCTGAAAAGCCAGGCCTGCAGACAAACAACCTCAGCCTGCTGAGGAAACAGCGACGCCTCAGCTGAGGAATTGGGTTCTCGGAGAAGAGGGTCAAGCATCCAATATGCTCCTAAAGACAAGCCACTTGTGTCTGTGGATATTGGTTTCATACCTGAAGAAGTCATAAACACTGATTTTTTTTTCTTTACATTTGATTTGTGGTAGGGGGGTGGATGCCACTGTATGCTTACATTAGAGGTCAGAGATCAACTATGGTACCATATGGGCCCCAGGCATTAAACTCAGGTTATCAGGCTTAGCAGCAAGCTCCTTAACCTGCTGAGCCATCTTGCCGGCCCAGTACTGATGATTTTTGAAACATCTTTGTTGAGTAATGGAAACAAGGCTTCTTGGCCCCAAGTTTGACCTTGGAGTTCTCAGCTGAGCACTTCACATTGTCTTTGCCGTGGAGGACAGAAATCACATTCCCACTGCCCAACCAAAAGAGCCACCTTCTAACTCAGGAATAGAGGGCTAGAGGTTTGGTTCAGTGGGAGACACTTGCTGCAGAAGAGGAAATAACCCCCCTCTCGGGCACTGCGGCTATGTGTCAAAAACAAATTTTGTGTTTTAGTGGGAATAGTCTGACTCAAACTGAATCCCACCACAAATCTCGTTGGGGAAAGTACAGGCTTTGGCACTGGGAGATCCCAGAGTCAGAGAATCCTGACCACACCCTTACATTATCTTCTACCTCTCTCTACCTCTGTTCTTTGGTCTATAAATTGGAAGTTATAACATCAACCAGAATTGTAGGAGTCCTTTGAATGAGGTATGTCTACATAAAGCAGCTACCTATGTCTGTCCCACACTGGCTCCGCAAATGTTCATTCTTTTCCTTTCTTGATATCCCTCTGATCCCAGACCTCACTCTTTGCAATACAGACTGTCCTAGAAAAGCCAGCTTGGGTGCTTGCTATCTATCCTGAGAATACAGTTCTGTGAAATTTTCCCCTCCATGAAGTTGCTAGATTCCTGAATCTGTGTAGCAGAGCACTCCAAGCCTTAATGTAGGAACCTGTGCCACGGTGGATACTGGCCCTCCATCTCAGCAGCAGACCAGAGCATACCCAAGGAAATGGTGCCTTTGCAATCTAGCTACAGTGGTCGTTGCTTCCAACCTGGGAAAAAGCCAGCAACTGCCTGGTGTGGAGAGCTCTCCTGTTCTCCGCAGCCCAGGACCGTCTGAGCATAGAGCCAGTGGGAGCTGTCTCTGTTGGGGCTATAGTGATGACTGGTCTCAGACCCACAGGCAGACCACAGGGGTTCTGCCTGCTGACCTAGCCATGTGTCAAGGGCTCAGACATTCCTGGCCGGTTCTCGAAGAATGTTTCCTTGGTAGCTGTGCCCTGTTTATCCAGAGGATTGGGCCAGGGGAACACAAGTAAAGGGCTTCTCAAATAGATCCCTTCTAGACTTGTTCTTCTGGCCCTTTCTGACTGGTATATGAATTTGTACAGAGATAGAACAGTTTCTGCCATTTTTCAATGCAAGTTGGTTCACATTCCTGACACACTTTAAAGAGAAATAATGTGTGTACACAGGGGTGAGTCAACATTGCGTGCAGCCAGCCGTGGCCACTGGGAGAAGAGTCAGCCACGGAGCTTCGAGCTCACCTGCCTCCCACGGAGTCAAGCCCTGTGCAGGACTGCCAGGGCGGCAGCTTAGCAGGTCCAGGCCCTCCCTCACATGCTTCAGCAGCCTCCTGACCCGGCCTGTATGCTGTTTTCAAGCCATTTTTCTTTTCAACCATTTTCTCCCTGGTTACAAAAACTACAGGAAATACATGTAAAATGGCAGAAAATAAATAGCAGACGTGTCTCCTATAACCCAGCTTACCCAGAGGCAGTCATGTTTAACATTTTGTCCTAAGTTTTTATTATTTGTTAATTTGATTTGTTTCTAATCGTGTGTGTGTGTGTGCGCGCGCGCGCGCGCGCGCGCGCGCACACATGAGTGCTTAAAGGTGCTCTCAGAAGGCAGAAGAGGGTGTTGGACTCCCTGAAACTGGAGTTACAGACAGTTATGAACCACCACGTAGGTGCTGGAAATTGAACCTGTGTCCTCTAGAAGAGCAGCCAGTGCTCATAACCCCTGAGCCATCTCTCCAACCCTGGTCCCAAGTTCTTTGGAATGTTTTTCCACAACTATGTACTTTTGTCTTGAGTATTAATTAACATAGGATAAAGGATTCTCAGGGTACAGGGTATACATAGCTCAGGGTGCACAGACAAGGCCCTATGTTCAAATCCCCAGCACCCACAAAAAACCTTCCCTTTTAAGATCATTTCTTCATGACGGTCTGAAAACCCACCACAGAGTGATAACTTATCCTAGACTTCACACACACCTTCTTGAAAGGCTGTGTTGGAATGGCGGTGAGAATCTTCAGTCGTGAAGGATTTTTGGCTTCCTGATCAGTTCCTTGAGTACATTCCCAGAAGGGGCAGTCTCAGCTCCAAGCTTGGACATAGCTTTAGTCTTAATACACATTGCCAAATTCCCCTTAGGAACGCTTCCCTGAGATAGCCCTGTCAGCATGGTCTGCCTCAGTCCATCCTTGCCATGCTCCGATCCTGTTTACTTGTTTATTGTTTTAAAATGTCGGGAGCTGTGGGTGCGGTGGTACAGACTCAATCCTAGCACTCAGGAGACAGAGACAGGTGGGTCTCTGTGAGTTGAGGCCATTGGGCCTGCACAGTGAGTTCTGGGCCATCTAGGACTGCAGTGAGACCCATCTCAAAAAAAAAAAAGTTAATGAGTGGAAATTCCAATCCCCACCCTCGGGTGTGGGAGAAGTAACCTTCAGTAGATCCACTTTACCTGCCCTCTGGAGCCCTAGAAGATAGCCTCAGTGAAGTGGGGTACACATGCCCAGCCTTGTGCTCTGATTCCCCATCAAAGGCTTTTGCTGTGCACCTCACACATCCTCAGCAAATCATTCCCAGGCCAGAGGCTGATGTGGCCACTGCCTGCCTTGATATTGTTCCTCGAACTATTCTCAACTAAGAGTCCCCCACACTCCCTTCCCCTCCTAAGCTTTGCACAGAGTGCTCCCCCAACACAGCCACTCACAGAGCCATGACGTCGTTTTCTATGTGGGCCCTGTACCCATTTTACAAGCCACTTGTCCAATCACAGTATCATAACAAGTTTAGTTACAGATTTAATTGATGTTCCAGGACAGCCAGGGCTAGGCAAAGAAATCCTGTCTCGAAAAATAACAACAAAACCAAGTTTAATTGATTTTTGCTTGCAATTTATGAATGGAGGCATCTCCTTTTTACAGATGGGAACAATAGCCCCCTCCCTCCCCCTGGGGGGGTGTCACAACAGAGGGTTTTGTGAGGTGGGGCAAGGAAACAGACAGTGGGGAAGCCGCGTGGTGACCGTCAGGTTACTTTCTTTTCTTCTAAGGATTAAATGATTGTTTTTTCAAGGTCATATGGATTATCGCACTGACTGATTATAAACTGGAGTGTCCTGTTTTCAGGAAAAGCTCGTCTGTTTTGAGACCTGTCCACTTCCTTACAGTCAGTTTAATCAGTGCCATTTCTCACAAGTGACTCCATTTGATTTGCTCTGGTCTCTTGAGGGCTGAGTGCAAGATCTCAGTCCAAAACAATGGCCTCCAACAGTTTCGCTTTCTTTATTCTTATGCTAGCTGAAATGTCATTCACATCAGCTCTTTAGTTCCGGAAGCAGGTATGTGTCTGAGTTCAAGACCAGCCTGGTTGACATAGTGAGTTCCAAACCAAGCAGGGCTGCATAGTGAAACCCTGTCTCAAGAACAGAACAAAACAAAACAAAACAAAACCACCAGAGAAATGTATCCTCTTCCGTTTCTAGAAGCCAGAAGTTTAAAATCAATGTATCTGCAGGGTCATTTTCCTTCCCAAATCCCGGAAGAGAACTCTCTTGCCTCTTCTAACTTCTGGGGTCTGCCAATGTCCCTCGTCTCTGTCTCTCTATGGTCACCCTCCCTCTGTATCTGTGACCTCCCTCTTTCTCTTATGATGACAACAGCCCTAAATCCGGTGTGATCTTGAAACCCTTAGTTATACCTATTTCTTGTTAATTTCTGTGTGTCAGAGGATCTGTCTGTCAGTGTGTCAGAGTGTGTGTGGGGGGGTGTATTTGGGTGTGTGTGTGTGTGTGTGTGTGTGTGTGTGTGTGTGTGTAAGCAGTTACAAGCTACAACACACTTGTCAGAGGACAACCTCAGATATCAGCCCTCACATGCTATTGTGTTTGAGACTGGGCCTTTCATAGTTTGCTACTGCATAAGCCAGACTACCTGGCCCATGAGCTTTCCGGCATTTTCTTGTCTCCAGCTCCTTTTTCTTGCTCTAGGAGTGCTGGGATTACAAAGGCATGCAACTTTATATGTGGGTTCTGGGAACCCAAACCAAGTTCAGATCTTTACGTTTGTGTGGCAGGTGTTATGCCCACCGAGCCCTCTCCCCAACACAAAGACTATTTCTAAATAAGGTCACATTGGGAGTCTGCAACTGGGTGTGTGTTTCGGAAGGTGAATGTGGGACACTGGAGGTTAACAAACCAACCGCCACTGGGGAAATGACTTCCCTCGGGTCACAAAGTGAGAAAGTAACAGGAATTGTCACTTGAACCTGGGTCTTCTGCTTATCGTGTTACCTTTAATTTGTTAAAAAACAAGACTGCTGTGCTGCCGCTGCTTGGTTGTGTTATCTGTTTGTAGGAAATGAGATTTGGTAGCTATTACCCTAAGTTAGCGCAGACATCATCTCACCGATGCTCCGTTGGCGTATTATTGACAATGACATTGACGCCATTAGTGCCGATGGGAATCCCTTAGGTGGGAGTCACTCCCTTATACTTGATATGGTGACACCCACAGGGACAGATGGCCTTGCCTAGAGTAACAAGGAAAGTGGTGGGGAGAGTTCTGGTTATAACGTCTTGATTCATAATCTCTATTCTAACTGTTAACATGTGCATTGTCATCGGTGTGGCACATTATAAAAGTAGCCTCAATGTCCTAGTGACCACTTTGTATTAAATCACCATGAAATGCTTAGTGCCTCCATCACTGTTCAACAATCCCCTGTTAATGTCCCATTGTTTAATTCTGCCCCAGCCCCACCCCATATATTGACTATACAGGGCAGGCTGGTCCATGAGTCTCTGACCAGCAACTTGTCCTCTCTCACAGTGATTCTAAGGGCCTTTGGAAAACAGGAAGATGTCACCATCACACCTGGCAGTCAGTGTCTCCTGGGAGTCAGTATTAGCTTGGGTGTTTCTTTACCATGCTGGTATTTTGTTTGTTTGCCTTTCTCTTTTCTTAGTTCACTTCCAAAGCTGGAAGAGTAGATCTTTTCAAAATAACCTAATGACCATAGCCCAAGCCCCACAGCCAAGTGTCTGCATATGGAACTAACATGGTTTACTGATTGTCATAAATCATTAAATAATCTGAGTGAAAATAGATGTATGTTATATATACATGCATATGTGTCGTAACAGATAGCTGGAGTCAGGGCCCCTTTGCTATGTAGCACATCTGTCTGTGGGTGTGGATGGTACAGTCATCTGTTATGTAATGAATGGGTAGGTTCTGAAAAATGTGTCTATCATTTGGTGATTTGTTGTATGACCACCCTAAGCCTACTTTAACAAATCAAAATAGCACATACAAGTCACTCATTTGATGTTGTCTTACACACACACACACACAAACTTTTTTTTTAGTTTTTTTTGTTTTTGTCTGGCAGGATTTTGCTATGTAGTCCAGACAGGCCTGGAACTCACAGTGATCCTCTGGTTTCAACTTCTCAAGTACAGGAATTACAGCCATGCAGCTCTGATGTCTTTTGGAATTAAGAGATACAGTAAACACAAGCTATGGAGTCTGCTGCATGCCCAACCCAGCGTGGTTTTACAGTCAACTTTTTTTTTTAATAAGTAAAAGGAATATGCTCTCTGAAGTAGCAATGATACATAAAGTAGTACCAGCTGTTCATTATCACTACCAAGTATTATACTGAACATAAATGTGAGTACTGTTTTTAACATTTACCCCTCTTGCTGGACCTTTATTGTACATGGTACTGAGTTACATAAGGACATTTTTATACATGTTTATAACATACTTTGAGCATGTCCCTCCCAGCCCCTTTTTTGTTCTTTTGATACAGGGTCTATTCTATAACCTTGATTGGTCAAGAAGTCATAGCAATCCTCCTGCTTCAGCCTCCTGAGTGCTGGTACTACAGGCATGAGTTTCCATGCCCTGCTTGCACTATACTTCTGTGTGACTGAAAGCATAATGGATGTGTTTTTACTGACATCCAAACAGACCTGTGCATGATACATTGCGCTGTGAGGATGGTTGTGATAGCACTTGGTGATGAACTATGCAGTTCCATTAACTCATGGACCACCACCTTTCTTTTTTGGGGGGTTTTTTTTTTTTTGAGACAGGGTTTCACTGTGTTGTTTTGGTGCTTGTTCTGGATCTTGCTCTGTAGACCAGGCTGGCCTCTAACTCACAGAGATCCACCTGGCTCTGCCTCCCGAGTGCTGGGATTAAAGGTGTGCGCCACCATCGCCCGGTGGACCACCATCTTCTATGTAGACCAAAACATTGTTGTGCAGCATGTGAATGGAGTTCTTTTGGGAACCAACCTAAAGGATCAAGAGGAAAAGATGAAATCATCATATCCTCTCACCCTACTTACCCTTCTAACATGAGTCAATCTATTATAAATAACATTGTAGGCGGGGTTTTTCATCAGTACCACTGGTCAGGTCTGTCCTGCCAGCTGCTCCCAAATATTATAAATGCTTGGCCAATAGCTTAGGCTTGTTACTAACTAGCTCCTACAACTTGAATTAACCCATATTTCTTATCTATGCTTTACCACATGGAGGTATCTTTTTTCATCATGGCATGTTCATCTTGCTTCTTGCCACATCTCCTGGTGACTCCACCTTCTACCCTGTGCTCTCTTTTTGTCTGCAAGTCCCACCTAACCTCTGCCTGTCCAGCTATTGGCCAGTCAGCTCTTTTATTAACCAATGAGAGTAATACATATTTACAGTGTACAAAGATTGCTCCACAGTATAACATACTACTGACATGTTAAAAATATGCTTGAGGGTTGGGGATTTAGCTCAGTGGTAGAGCGCTTGCCTAACAAGCGCAAGGCCCTGGGTTCGGTCCTCAGCTCCGGGGAAAAAAAAATGCTTGAGATAGCTGGGTAGCGGTGGTGCATGCCTTTAATCCCAGCACTCAGGAGGCAGAGCCAGATGGATCTCTGTGAGTTCAAGGCCAGCTGGTCTACAGATGAGATCTAGGACAGGAACCAAAACTACACAGAGAAGCCCTGTCTCGAAAAATACACACACACATACACACACACACACACACACACACACACACACACACTTGGGGACACAACTCAGCTAGTAACCAACACAGCTAGTAATCAAGGTTCTCTGGAGAAATAGAACCAGTGGGAGTTTATGTAGTCAGGCAGGCAGAGACTTATTATGGGGATTAATTTATAATTATGGAACCTGAGGAGTCCCATTGTTACCTGAGGAAGTCTGCAAGTCCAGAGGCCTGAGGACCAGGCACACCACTTCTAAGGGCAGGAGAAGACACTATCCCAGCTCAGAGAGAGCAAATGTTCTCATCTTCCACTTTGCATTAGAGTCAGGTCCTTGGTGGGACAGTGCCCACACACATTGGTGAGGGAGGAGCATCTTGCTCCCATCTCGCAGAAACGATGAGAAATGCTTCACAGGTACTGGGCATCCTTTAGCCTGGTCAGGTTAACATGTAAAACTGACCAGTGTGCCAGTGGAAGCTAATGTCCTCAGCTGTGCTCATGATGGCCATCCTGCAGAGTGGAGAAAGGAGTGCTGCCCACAGGGCTTCAGCTCAGTTCAGTGAAGTCTGGTGAGTAGGGCAAGGAGATGCCCATGGCTACCTGGCCAGGCCTTAGTTGTCATGGCATCTTTATTACAGTGAACTCCCCTGGAAAGGCTCAGGTCTTGAGGAACACTGTTTATTCCAGATTCTGCGTTTGGTGTGTGGCTTTTCTCTCTGGTGGCTAGAACCTTTCCATAGGAGGTTTTCAACAAACTTCAACCCTGGATGAATCTAATTGACACAAATAACAAGAGTGTGGTTAGTTACAATTGGCAAAAAGAAGCATCTCACCTGCCCCACTCACTTCTACCCAGGGCCTCCTGGCCCCTTTGAGGATAGTACACAAAGGCAGAACACATGTCCCGCACTCATTCCCCAAGCTGCCAGCGTTCCAGATGCCACAGCATACCTTTTAGTGAGTTTGTGAAATCTAAGAACCCAGGAGAAGTGACTTGCACACACAGGAAGCCCACCTGCAGGACAAGACTCCACAGGCTTGAGTCCAAATCCCAGAATCTTCAGCTCTAAGTGCACCAAAAGCCGCAGAGTGAGATGCTGTCCCTTTCTGAGATGTTGTCCCTTTCTGCTCACTTATTTACTATCTATGCTTTCCTCCTCCTTTTTAATCTTACTTCTATTTCTGCCTCTCCTAGATGTTCAGGCTGTGGCACTCAGTCCAGAGGCTGTTGACTGAAGTCACTGTCACCTTTCTCAGGTGACCAGTTCACAAGTCTGTTGGAATGAGCATGGCCAATGGAGTTCTTTAACTCTAGAGGAATCCAAGTCCTCAGGAACTTCCAAACTACCTAGAAGGGCCAAGCATGTGAACAGGATGGGGATGGGAATGATCTGTAGAGTCCCCATATTAACCTGAGTCCCTAAAAACTCTGAAATTACCTGTACAATTTTCTATATGTAAACATACTACTTTTTTCCCAGTGCTGGAGACTAAACCCTTATGTAGGGCCTTATATAGTTCATATTTGTTAGATAGGCCTTTTACTACTGAGCCACGCCCAGCCCTATAAGTACATATCTTTCAATTTCTGTCTCTCTCTGTCTCTCTGTCTCTCTCTTTCTCTCTCTCTCTCTCTCTGTGTGTGTGTCTCTCTCTCTCTCTCTCTCTCTCTCTCTCTCTCTCTCTCTCTGTGTGTGTGTGTGTGTGTGTGTGTGTGTGTGTGTGTGTGTTCGGAATTGAATGAAAAGCTTCAAGCCAACTGGGAAGACACCTTGCTGCTGAGCTGTATCCTCAGACCCAGTCACACATTTTTATTGATAAACTCATACTTTCTCCAACTCCGCTACAAAAGATAAAGTCACTGTCTAAACTGTCAGAGTCTGGGAGTCTATTTATTGTCCCTCCGGTAGTTTCCTCGAGCAGACTTGAACTCAACCTTAAAGAATGAGATGTAGAGAATTAATAAGGTAGGAGACAGCTCTAGAGGAAGAGTTCCCAAAAGAAGACCAGTTAAAACCAGTCACCTTTTGCCTCTCTAGCTCAGGAGATGGTGGTAGCTGCTGCTTTCCAGAGTTTTGTGAACTCAGCGCCTTTCCCGTCACGCCCTTTCCTCGTTCCTCAGAAGAAGGCTTGACTCCTATCAGAGTGGACACTAATCAATATTTGATGAATGTGTGAGTCAGACGGAGCAGCTGGCATGAGAGGGCCTTGTAAACATCTTCAGCAGCAGGCCCTGGTTGCTAAGCACGTGTACTCTGAGCTTTGCAAATAGCCAGCTCTAGGTGAGCATTCTCTGGCCCCCTGAAACAGTCCTATCTCCATAATGGGACATAAACATCCCCTGTCCAAGGGATTGTCTCTGGGCCAGTCAAATGAAGGAGAGCTGTTCCGTCAACACTGACAAGACTGGCAGTTTCCTGAGTGCCAGAAGTGACCTCATCCTCCGAGGGCTTAGCTTCTTCCCCCAGCACCTGCTGATCCCTGTGTTCCTGCTGCCCTGCTCTTACTGCAGCATGGGAGGCCCGTCAGCCAAGGGCTGCCCAGGAAAGGGAATCAGCACCTCCTCGGGGCCTCTGCTTAGCAGGGTGAGGGAGGTGGTTACCTCTCTGCATCCCAGGGCAGCAGAGAGGAGCAAGAGCTCCTTTGCTAATCACACTTGGGTTCTCCCATGGCCCGCCCACAGCATCTTTTTTTTTTTTTTTTTTTTGGTTTTTCGAGACAGGGTTTCTCTGTGTAGCTTTGCGCCTTTCCTGTAGCTCACTTGGTAGCCCAGGCTGGCCCCGAACTCACAGAGATCCGCCTGGCTCTGCCTCCCGAGTGCTGGGATTAAAGGCGTGCGCCACCAACGCCCGGCCGCCCACAGCATCTTAGCTGCACCCATGCTCAGAGACTAGAGCTATTGGTTTGTGTTCTTCCGAGTCCCATCAGGTAGACAGGGTGAGTCATCATCATGACTACCATACTAGAAGGAATGTGGGCTGGTTTCAGGGTGGGCAGGCTTTTGAAAGGCATTGCTTGAAGGTGACAGGCATTCTCCAAACACATTAGGAAAGATAGAGGTGGTTTTTACATATTCGTGTTCTCCACAGCAGGTGCCACTAAAGGAAGCACCATGGGAGCTAACAGGGTGAGCTCCACACTAATAATTAAGATGTGTCATTTACAGGCTCCAGCTCTGTCATGAAGCTGTCCATGCTTCAACTCCCCTGTACGTAAGGCCATACCTATACTACCTACCATTCAGGAGCATTGTGATGGCCGAAATGAATGGTGCCGCCTGCAGTGGCAAAAGAGTGTGCTTACTTGGCATTACTGCCATCATCAAGACAATTATTGTCATTATTATTACAGTGCTGGGGCTCACACCCAGGGCCTCCTGCATCCTATGCAAAGACTCTACCACTGAGCCATACCCCCGGATTATCATGTCCACAAGCACACCTGTTATGTGCAGAGTACTCACGTGTCAGGTGCTTTCTCTTATCTAGCTCGGCCCCCACAGCGGCTCTGAGGTTACATGAGTTCTGGTGGGTGAAGAATCTGAGGCTCCTGCCTTGAGTTAGGCAGCTACTCAGGTCAGACTGTGTGTGTTAGCCGAGGTCGGTCTCCAGTCTCCACTCTTAACACCCACTCATGATTCCTTTCTCCTGTTACTTTGTCCCTTCATATATTATGTACTAGCTGACATGCTGACATATGTCTATAATCTCATCCCATAGGAGGCAGAGGCAGGAAGGTTACCAGTGCAAGACCAGCCTGGGTTACACAGTAAGAGCCTATCTCAAAACCAAGACCGGAAAAAGTACCTATTCCTCTGGTGTTTCCCATCTGTGGACTGGGCCCTCCTCCCAAGCCCTTCTTATTCTTTTTTGTTCCATTTCTTCCCCAAACCCCTCTTGCTGTAGCCTTTTTTGGATGTTTTTTCTTTCTCCCTGACTTGGCCTCAGCCCTCTTGTTCATTTCTCCACCCCCGAGTTCCGTTGCCTGGCTCTCCAGACCCCCATCCTAATCTTGTCCAATGGAGGGCACCTCCCTGTGCTGAGGTTCCACCTGATAAACTGATGGAAAGGACCACAATCTCAAGGCAGGCTCCTTCCTGGGGAGGTGCCTCTGTAGATGCTGTCCACTCTCCCTGTACCAGGAATCGACTTCACAATTAGGTGAGAAATAAATCAAAGCCAAAGTTGCCTGATGAAATTCAGGAGCCGGCAGTGACCCTTGCCACACATATAAATCCCAGCCGGCCAGCCAGGGGCCTTTGTCTGGTCAGAGAGTTCAGGATTATCGAGCCCACTTTGCTGATGTATGGAGGCACCGGCTGTCGGAGTGTTTACTAACGGTTATCACCTCCATGCTGGGGCCCTTATCACAGGCAGGGCCGCCCGCCGGGGCCGGGGCTCG
This sequence comes from Peromyscus nudipes, assembly GCA_902168325.1. Classification (NCBI taxonomy): domain Eukaryota; kingdom Metazoa; phylum Chordata; class Mammalia; order Rodentia; family Cricetidae; genus Peromyscus; species Peromyscus nudipes. The sequence continues at coordinate 18,144 of CABHPH010135274.1, forward strand.
CACCCTCTCTATTACCACCTGTCAGTGGCCGCGAGTGTGCACTGACACTACCCAGTCCTGCCCACTGAGGAAAGATAGTTCCTGACGGCTGATCAAAGAGGAGAAACAAGACCTGATAAAGAGTGTGCGTTTCATGTACTTTTAACTTCGGGGAAACATCGGCATTTGCATTTTTTCCTGGTCCCCCTGGAGCTGGCAGGAACCAAGCCCAATAAATGTAGTGGATTCAGTTACCTAATCGAGAGGGAAATGGTATGTGCTTAAAGCAACAGACCATGACCATAATCTCTTTCCAAGAGAGACCGGATGAAATAAGCTTTCTCAGTGAACTTGCCGGAGAATAAAGTCGAATCTCTTGAATTCAGACTTTGAAGTGATCTTGCACGTAACATCTAATCCTGGCATTCAGCGGAACGCAGTGTACTTTCTGGAACTCGGGAGCAGGTTTGGATTAAGGAAGGATCCTAGCTGAAGATGTTATCACCCAGCTGTGCCGCTCACATCCCTGAAACGGTACCCCCGCACATGCCCGCATCCCTGGCGGCTGGGAGCCAATCTGCAGTGAGGTAGAACCAGTTCCAGACCGAGGCATCAGCACATCTGAGTCCTGGCACCAAGGCTCTCACAGCCTGCTGTTCATTCTGAGCCCTTGACCTCGCTAAGCCGTAACTGTAAATGAGGCTGAGTATAGGTTATAGAACACAGTGATTTAGGACATGTTTTGTTTTTAAGTTTAGACTACGTACCCCGCCCCCATTAATCTTTGTGGTAGTGGTGTGTGTGTGCACTTACATGTATGCCAGTATGTGTATGGAGGTCAGAGGAAAATCTCGAGTGTCAGTATTCACCTTCCACCTTGCTTGGGTCTCTTTGTTGTTCACCGCTATGTGTGCCAGGCTAGCCCACCCACCAGCTTCTAGGGATTCTCCTGTCTCTGTCTCTCATCTCACCATTGGATTATGGATGCTGCCTCTACACTCCACACCCAGCTTTCCTTGGGTTCTGGAGATCCAAACTTGGGTCATCATGTGTGTGTTCAAGGACTTCAGTCACAGAGCCATCTCCCCAGGCTGCCTTTTAATTTAGACAGTGTCTCATGTAGCCCAGGCTGGCCTCAAACTCACTCTGTAGCTGAAGATGACTTTGGACTTCTGATCCTCCTGCCTCTACCTCCCAAGTGGTGGGATCACAGGCCTGTACCACCAGGTTTCTTAGTTTGGTGCTGGGGATTGTGCCCAGTCTTGTGTGCCAGGAAAGCATTCCATCAAATGAGCGACATCTGTCACCTGTAGCCACTCCTGAGGTTGTAGGTGGAGAGTGATTATGTCAGGGAACGGCAGAGTTGTTTGGGGTGAACCTGGGAAGAGGTTCCTTCCCTCTGCCCTAGCTCTCAGAAGTCTCTGAAGACCAGAGGGAGCCCATCACCTCTCAGAGACCATTTTAACTCCAGGTCCTTCAGCGATTGTAGCCGTCATTCATGGAAGTGTTCTCTCTGGCCCAGTGGCATGAGCTACTGTCCTCAGCCTCACACATTCCCGTTCCTAGATGACCCACCCTTCATTCTTCTGGTTGAAAGACTAACATGGCTCTGGACATGACAGGCCATGGGTGGCGGGTAGACAGAACAGCCTGCCCTCTGAAGGCATGGACTCAACTTCTTGTGTCCCATCTGTGTCACAGGTACCTTTGACCGGAGCGTGACCCTGCTGGAAGTGTGTGGGAGCTGGCCTGAGGGCTTCGGGCTGCGGCACATGTCGTCCGTGGAGCACACAGAGGAAGGCCTCCGGGAACGGCTCGCAGATGCCATGGCCGAGTCACCAAGCCGAGATGTCGTAGGAGCTGGAACAGGTAAAGGTGTCAGCAGACTTCTAACCTTGGTTGTGACTGGCGACTGTGGGGTTGAGCTGGAGGGGAGAGGGCATGTTGTTAACCATTTGTTTCTGTGGTTTACCACTGTGGAGTACTACCCATCACAGAAGCCTCTGGCACTGGAGAATCCTGTAGGAAGGCGGGTTCCCAGCAGAACCGCCTCTCCCCCTGGAGCAACATTCAAAAATACCCTGAAAAATACAATTGTAGGCCTGGGGCTGTAGCTCAACATCAGAGTCCTTGCTTGGCCTGCATGATCCCTAACTCTACAGGGAGAGAGAGAGACAGACAGACAGACAGACAGACAGACAGACAGACATACTTGTTAGTCGTTCCCCAAAAACACCTCAGGGAAGGAAGACATAAGTAGTAGCTTATCTTCCCCATCATGTTCCCGTCTCTGGGGACTGGGACCTGCCAGCAAGCAGGCAGAGGTAGCTCAAGCGCACACCCCCTCAGACAGCTTTTCTTTCACATGCCTTTCGTTCCAGACCAGTACCTTTGAGAGTCCAGTAAGTCCAAAGTGGCTTCCTGCATCCACATGGTAATCTTAAGACATCCTTTGGCTAGAGGTGAACCCTACCCCCATATAAGTGCATGTATGTACACACACACACACACACACACACACAGTCATCCCATCTCCATTCTACTATAATACAGGCTTCTGCCTCTCTAGGTTCTAAAACACTTCTTTCTCCTTTCCTGTCTCTCTCTCTCCACTGTTACTAATGCTCCAGCCCTGCATTATCACCCACCCAACAGGCCCTGTCCTAGTTTGCTGAGGTCAGTGAGTTAAACAGATCCTGATTCCCTGATTTCAGGCCTGCCTTCTCCGTCTCTTCTGAGTCCGCTAAGAACATCATCTCCGATGTGGCCTGTCCCACCCCTGCTCCACTCTGCTGTAGAAGAGGGACCCAGCAAGGAGAAGCTTAGAATCCCTGGGGTGGCTGGGTGTGACCTGCCTTGACGTTGGCAATCCACCCGGCTGTTCTGTGGGTTCTGGGGCCTTCGGGTATTAGGTTCAGCGATGAGGGTACCCATCCCTGCATCTCTGGGCTAGTTCTTCTGCTCCTTTACTAAAAGGGCAGAGGCATAGCACCTCTACAGCTCAGTGGGTCCTGCCTAGACAATCATTGGCACCTGCAGAGTGCAGTGGATGGGTAGGAGGATTTAGGCTAGGAATAGGGAGCACCTATCAGGCCCTAGATGGCAACTGTCTCAGAGGCCTGGCCTACTCTAACCCCTATCACCCCGGAAGGAAAGGAGATGTGAACCTCCAAAGCTGCAGCAGACTGTCCCCCTCTACCAGGCATAGACCTTCTGCACCCTCACATCCCAAATGCACAGCAAATCCATCCCAAGGCCTCTGCTCTCCCTCTACATCAGAGACAGCAGCTCTTCTCCTTCCCAAGTGCCAGTGTGAACTCCCTGGGAGCTAACCCCAATGACAGATGCTTTCTGAACCGTGGCTGTAGCACAGCCTTGCCCTGTGTGTCAGGACCCCTGGCCAGCCATGGTTCCTATGAACCAGAGCCTGTGTCCCTGAACTCATCCCCAGGAATCTCCCTCTTCTGAGGGCTGGGAGCCCCTGGAATGGCTTCATCTGCCACCACCTTCTTCAAAGCCTCGAAGACACCTCAGCATCATCTGGTGGGCAGTTTGGCAGGGATATTTAGTCACTGGCACATCAGCCTCATGGGGAGCAACCTGAGCAAAGCTGGCAGTGATTTATCTGCCAGACAGCTGAGGGGCTCGGGAGAGTTTGGTCTTAATAAGCAGGCATGTGAAATTAAATAGAATTCAAAGCAAAAGAGGAAATGAAAAGGGCATACCCCACAGGTCAAAAACATAGATCCACCGCCCCCCCCTTTTTTTTCTCCAGCAGTAGGATTCCATTTTCTTCCTCAAATGGTCACCAAAAGGGATCCCATTGGTTTTTATTTGGCCATATTAGGTGAATGGTTGTTTGGTTTGGTTTGTTTTAATTTGCCTCCATTTTTTTAGGTCAGTAAGCAAATGAAATAAAAATTAACCAGTTTCCTTCTCTGTGGCTGAGATGCACTATCCATTTTTTTTTTTCCTAGCGAATATATCCACTGGCTAGTACAGCAAAAACAGGCCTGGCCAGGGATGATCAGGAAAGGACAGTGCCCATAGACGAGAATTTCCAGCAGGTCACTCTGCCTATAACACCTCTCTCTTCTCTTTCCAGCTCTCCTTCTCTTGGTGACTCAGGGACACGCAGATAGGATAGTACTGAGTGTTTGCCTCTGTTGAGTACTCTGGTGTACAGATAAGTCAGGGCCTCAGGGCCTCCCCCAGGCACCTTCATGTTGATGTCTCCTTATCAGCTTGCAGCTGAGGCCATCACAGAACCTGCTCTCCAGACCCCTGACACAGAGGCCCTTGTAACAGTGTTAACACTGTTAATGGTGGGTTGGCTAGCGCTGGGTATATAAATTGTTTAACAACTAGCTCTCCAAAGGGAAGCCAAAAACAACCCTCCCCCACACAAACTGTTCCCTGACTTGTGGCTATCAGTAGTGTGAAAACCTCTATTATTACTGTTTACTACAAACTATCAGCCCCCAAAGATAGGTCATTGGGTGCCTAAAACAGTTGGCTGGCTCCAGTGCCTCACAAAAAGGCATACGACCATAGGACAAATGAGCTGTCTGTCATACAAGTAAAGGAAAAGCCTACTGTCCAAAGCAGGGAGGTGGAAAGCTGTTGGATAGGATGAGTAGTTAGATCTGTCACACCATATATTGGCTCTAGTAAATAATAATGTACCATATTCTTGAAAACAGCTAGGCAGATAGATAGTAAATGTTCTCACCACCAAAAAAACAAGGTAAGTATGTGAGGTAATGTGTGTTAATTAGCTCTGTTTAGCCATTCCACAATGTATATGTGTTTCAAAATATCATGCTGTACATAATGGGGATTTTTTTAATTAAAAAGAAAAAAATTGGTTTTTTGAGACAGGATTTCTCTGTGTAGCCCTGGCTGTCCTGGATGGAACTTGCTCTGTAGACCAGGCTGGCCATGTACTCACAGAGATCTGCCTGCCTCTGCCTCCCAGATACTGGGATTAAAGGGGTGCGCCACCACTGCCCAGCCAAGAAAATCATTTTGAAGAGTGCTCTGCCCAGGAGCTGACGAGCCGTGCAGAGCTGGTTGAGGAGGTAGCATGTGTAAGTCCCTGGGTCTGATCCTCAGAGCCGGAGAAGCAAAAAGATATGCAGAGTCCAGCCCTGGCCAATCAGCTTCAGCACTTGTCCTTCTTCTACCAGGGCTGGGGATTGAACCCAGAGCCTCACACTTGCTAAGCAAGCTCTCGACCACTAAGCTCCACCTCTAGCCCAGCATCCGAATTGTAGCGTGTATATATTGAAGCTTGAGAAGATCTGTTTAAAATGTGGGGACCATGCAATGCAGATGTCAGTTCAGCCCTCCGTGGTGGCTGCTGGCCAGTTGCCCTGATTAGCTTACACGTGTGATTTGCAAGTCCCACTGTGATGTAACTGGCCAGATTGCTTTCTTTCTGATCACCCTGAACCTCTCTCACCCATTACCTCTCCATCATCCCTTTCCGTAAAGCTCCAGCTTGAGGTCATTGAGCCCTGCTCTTGTGTTGCTGGAAAACAGCACTTGCTGTTGATTGAGCCTCCGCAGATCTGTGGACCCGACCACTGAGCTGTGCTCTGCAGTGTCTGGTGGGCTCTCCTTCAGTCTCCCTCGGTGCCTGCCTTCGCAGCAAACCAGTGCCTGGAACAGAGTCCAGCTTGTAGCAGATATCCAGCACCTGTCTAGTGACTAAGGTCTCTGCACCCACCTGTGTGCCAGCTGTTGACTGAGGTCTATATCTTCCTAGGTGCCTACTGTTCACTGAGGTCTGCACCCACCTAGGTGCCTGAAGCTCCACATGGTCCCTGCTTGTTGATGGGTTTCTGGCCTTTCCCTTCTTTCAGAGACCCCCAGCTCTCTGACCCTTTTGCTGCTGTTTATTTAGTCCACATACCAGTCTCCGTCCTGACATCAGCCACTTCCCTTCTAGAGCCATACTGTTTCAACCCCCACCCCATTCTCCTCAAATCTCCTACCGTACCATCTAGGCTCCCACAGTCAGAGAATGGTTATCATTTGAGAAACCTGTCAACTTCCTGCCACCCAGATCCTAAACATCCCGTAGCCAAAGAGGAGCCTCTGTAGCCCCAGCCCACCACTTCCCTCCCTGGAGTCATCACTGGACATCTGGGGGCCTTCACCTGGGCCTGGGAGACCTCCCAGGGCTGGTTTCATCTCTCCAGCTGCTGGGTCTGCTGCCTCTGGCTGTCCCTTGGCCCCTTCCTGGCTCTTCCTTCTCATCTCTGTATGTTTCTCAAGGCCCTTCCCTTCTCCCTCTGCACAAGGCAGTCTCTACTTCTGTAGCTACAGTCATGGGTAAACTGATGATGTCCAAGCCAGGCTCTCTCCTGATTTCCAGAACCCTCTACCCAGTCACCTGCTGATAAATCCACACTTGTAAGAGCTCAACCACGACCTTAGCAGTTCCTTCTCTAGGTACAACCCACTGGACTGGCCCCCTCTCTCCAGACCCATCCCATTGCTTTTGAGCTAGTCAGGCTGGGTCCCTGGCCCCGGTACACATGCAAGGCTCTGCATACCCTTCTGCTGCCTGGAATGTGTCTCCCTGAGCCCCTCCCCTCTCAACCAGCTCCTCCAAAAGAACCCAACTAATTCCTACTTAGCAGACATTCCTTTCAATATTGCCTTTTCTTCAAAAAATAGAGTTTTTAAAATAAATAAAATAGCGACTTATCCAATTGTTTTGCATCTAGGTAAATATATAATTTAATGTTCCTCCTAAAAAGAGGATTTCAATAAACACTTGGGTACACATGGAGTCCATTTTCAGCTTTAACTCTTCCAGTCACTAGTCCAGAGTCCTCACTCCTTCTTGTCTTCTCCAACACTTCACACCAAGAGCCCAAGCTTTGTGTGTAGACCACAGCATCCCAGTCCAAGGATTGTCTTTGCTAGTGACATTCTAGTTTCCTTTCCGGCCCTTACTGAATTATCAGTCAAGGAGAGGCTCCATCCACCAGGGCCTTAACTCTGTCCATAAATGCTTAATCTTTACCCCTTGATTTCTGCTATAAATACATACTACGTCCTGACCCAGTTTTCCAAATACTCAGGCTTTCACAGCACAGTGCCCCAGATGTGCGTACTCGCACTCTCTAGGCACACTGCTTTGGTTTCCTGATACTTCTTCAGTGAACTGTGATTTGCAATTTGAAAACCAAGGCTGCAGTCGATTCTGCTAGAGCCTCTGCTATACCCTGTCCATGTGTTAGTGACCCAGCACTCAAGGCTTTGAGATGATTTTCAGTGAACTTTTATTTATCGAAAGGGTTGTGCTTCTTTCCCCCTTCCTAACATGAGAAGGATATTTGAACATCACATAGTTTTTAGATGGTCAGTTCCTTAACAAATGTCTGTGGTTTCCTATGCTTTGCAAAAGACGACTTTAATAAGCTCCGTGTGCACGTGGGGAGCGCATGTATTGCTGCCGACCTTCACTGTAATGCTGTAGGAAGCAAAGTCTCAAGAAATGGTTCAGAGTGCTGGCTGCTCTTCCAGAGGACCCAGGTTCAATTCCCAGCACTCATATGTGGCTCCCAACCATCTGTGACTCTAGTTCCAGAGGATCTAATGCCTTCTTCTCATCTCTGCAGGCACCACACACACACACACACACACACACACACATACACAGAGAGAGAGAGAGAGAGAGAGAGAGAGAGAGAGAGAGAGAGCACAGACAGATACACATGCAGGACAAACACCCATGCATACAAAAAGTAATGTTTTTAATTAGTAAATAAAAATAAGTGAGAACTTTTGTGAGGAATTGGTTAAATGTATTCACTAATCCTAGAAACTCAGTGTGTTGGAGCCTAATTTTACCGTGAAGATTGGTAGTTTATAGCAAAATGTTGGCGTGCATGTCTATACATTCCAGAACTCAGAAGGTCCAGGCAGGAGGATCAGAAGCTCAAGGTCATCCTCTGCTACATAGTGAGTTCAAGGCCTGCCTGGGCTATATGAGATCTTGTCTCAAAAAGAGGTTGAGGGCTGTAGAGATGGCTCAGTGGTTAGCAGTGTTTGCTGTTCTTGTATAGGATGCGGGTTCAGTTCCCAGCACCTACATGGTGACTCATAACCGTCTGTAAATCCCAGTTCCTGGGGATCCAACACCCTCTTCTGGCCTCTGTGTGCACCAGGCATGTGTGTGGTGTGCATACATACATGCAGGCAACACTCACACACATGAGATAAAAATAAATAAAATCTCTTTTTAAAATGTGGAATTGTTAAAATCCCACCCCCCATACCTCAAATGAAAAAAGTTACAACTCAGGAGAAAGTTGTGCCCTGGAGAACTCTCTCCTTGCCACCATGTAGGAGCCAGCAGCATGTTGTCAGGGTGTGGGCCCTCATGTTCCCGTGTTCCTTTGCCAGGTGTGTGTGTGTGTGTGTGTGTGTGTGTGTGTGTGTGTGTCCTCCTCTCTTCTTTTTACTTTTTTCCTTATTAAAAGAAGAAACAAATATTGGGACTCAAAGTTCAGAAGTTTCAATGCATGATCTCATGGCTCTGTTCCTAGGCCGTAGTGAAGCAGAGCTTCATGGCAGGGAACAGGGGTGCTCACTTTGTCGTAGATGTGGGGCAGGCGTGGGCAGGGAAAGCCAGTGCTGGGTTTGGGGAGAAGTCTCAGTGGACCAAGTGTTGATCATGCAAACACGAGGAGTAGAATGTAGATCCCCAGAACCCATGGAAATGCCAGATGGACATGGTGATCTACCCATAATTCCAGCACTGGGAAGGAGCATAGACAGGGAACCCAGAAACAGGCTTGCTAGCTGGTCTAGTCATATTGAGAGACCCTGCCTCAAAGACAGTGGTTTAGGAAAGGCTCCTGACATCAATCTTGGGCCTCCATGAGCATGTGCACACACATGTGTCTGTACACATACAACCATGCACGCATGCACACCACACACACATAAACATGCAGGAAAAAGAGAGAGAGGCGACACTGAGATGTGTCTAAATAAAGGTTGGGCCCTTCTCTAGTCCCAGGTTAGCCAACGATGCCGCCTTTACAAAGCTGGGATGGCTCGTCACCCCACAGGTCACATGTACTACCATGCCAAGCCACCAAACTGCTCTGAGGCCTCACATGATCTTCTTGTCTCCTCCTTCTTCAGGCCCTCTGAATTTTAATGGTGTTGACTCCAGGTACCTTGGAAAATATTCCCATCTTCATCCTCTTCGTTAAAAACACCTTACATTACTTTATTTTTTATTTAATTGAGTGGGGTGCATGTAGAGGTCAGTGGACAACTTGCAGAAGTCAGTTCTCTCTTCCACCATCTGGATCCCAGGAATTGAACTCAACTCAGAACTCAGGTTGTTCAATCCTTGTTGGCAGGTGCCTTCGCCTACTGGGCTGTCTCTCTCTTTTTGGTCTCTTGAGAATGACAATATCCCTCCTCCCCGTGATAGCCAATGTAGCAGCACATGTGGCCCAGTCTCCACTCTTCCATCTCTCCATCCTCCTGGCCTCCCTTCCCCAGATGGAAAAGTGTGATCCATCCACCCAACATTCTCTAGGCTGGGTTTCGCTCTCTTACCAAGGACTCTGAGCATCTCTGGGTAGTGCCTCTCATTGCCCGTTTCCCCTAAGTAACTGGTGCCTTGGAAAGTGCCACCATCATCAAGGTAATTTAGCCAGGTCTCTGGGCCTTCTTCCCTGCTTTGTCTGTGTGGACCCTGGATTTTTCCTTCTATAGCATTTACAAAGAAAGACTTCTTTCAGTGTCTTCTCTCAGTGGCCTCTTGGGTGACCCCCACACACCCTCTCTCTGGTTACAGTAGCAAATTGGCACATTCCTCACCAGACTAGGGGAGAAGAGGTAAGCCACAGTTCCTATCTGGGAGTGACAAAAGCCTTGGGGGAGGGGATGGCACTGAGCTGTGGTCGCTTCCTCTCTGGCTGCCATTCCCAGCTCCTAGCAGGACCTATTAGTAACCAAAGCAAGCAGGGCTCAGGCTTCTCTCCCTAGCCCGGGGCATGGTCTTTCTAGAATGCTGTGTATATTAGTCACTCTTCTCATTGCTGACAGCCTAGTTGACAGAGCAGCTAAAGGCAGGAAGGATTTATTGGGACTCATGGTCAAGGAAGGAATACCATCTATCATGGTGGGAAGGCATGGTGACAGGAGCATTAGGCAGCTGGTCACATTGTATCTATATTCAGGAAGTGGAGAGAGAGATGGATGCTGATGCTCGGCTTGCTTTCCCCATTTTATTCAGTCTGGAACCCCAGACCATGAGAAGGTTCCCTCCTCAATTAAACCCACCTGGAAACGCCTTGACAGACATGCCCAGAGGGAATCCAGGTGACTTTAAAACTGTCAATTCATAAATTTAATCATCACACTGTATTAGTCTTCTGATGGCTGTGAGAGATGGAGGAGAACTTTAAAAAAGAGAGATTATTTTGGCTCATGATTTCGGAGGGGTCAGTCCATGGTTGCTTGGGCAAAACATCTTGGTGGCCAGAGTGTATGATGGGGAAGGTCCTTGACCTCACAGAGTGCAGAAAAGCAGAATGAACCACTTCCTGTAGCTAGGACCCACCTCCCAAAATAGCATCACCAGCTAGGGACTAAGTGTCCAAACTGTGAGCCTCCAAGGGACACTGGGTATACAAGCCGCAACAGATCTAATAACAAAACTGCGCTTTGCAGCCACAGATGCCTTGATTGCTAAGGGTGAGAGAAGAGAATAGCTCCCAGAGGCCAGAGCCACCGTACACAGCCTGTCCCACCAGCAAGTCCTAAGCAGCCCTGCACAGCGGGAAGGACAACTGTGGGATTGTGGGTGGCTGCAGCCCAAGGGTGGCACTGTGGGTGTTGCTGTTTGTGTCCCAGCACAGAGTCCTCGCGCCTATTCCTCGCTATTTTCCACCAGGAGCAAAGGCCAGGTCTTGAGAGTCCCCTCAGCTCCCAGCGTCAGCTGCTGCTACTGGGAAAAACAATATTTCTCTTCTGGTGAGATTTGGATTCAAGAAATGGAAGAATGCATGTGGCCCTGGGCCCTTCTCGCTCATCTCTTAGGAGTGAAGCAGGAAATAGTGGGAGCCCTTGCTTCCCATCATCATGGCGAACAGACCCTGGACACTGCACTCAATCGTCTGTATCACCCACATCACTCCAAAAAGGCCGGCAAGGTTTAAGAGACTCCGTCTGCTGTGTAAATGTCCTTCTCATCACAGTTCTGCCAGATTGCTAGCTATTCCTCTCTTCAGCTTCCAAAGCAAGAGAGAAAGTACTTGAAATTACGTTAAAAAAAGAATTAAAACAAGGCACTAAGGGGGCTGGGGACATAGCTCACTCGTAGAGTGCTGGTCTGCCGTGCAGAGGTCTAGGTTCAGTCTCCAACATCACCAAAGAAAACGTTATTTCTAAAACAACTGTGTCCAGTTCTGACCGTCTCACTAGTCTCACCTGCTCAGAATGTGACCCACTTTTTATTCAAAAAAAGGGGGACCCGCATAAAGGAAGGGGACCCCATGCTCAGGGAGGCTGAGGTCACTTCCCTACTTACAAAATGCCAGCTGTCTTCATAGCCTGACTTAGGCTCTTGCCATGGTCTTCAAATGTCTTACAGACCTTCCCTGCCTCCTTCTCCTGCCCGGCCCACCTTCCCCATCCCACTTCAGCTTGTCCCCCAGCATCCTGTAAGCTTGTGACTCCAGCTCCCTCGCACAGTGGTCCACCCTGAAGTAGACCACCCCCTCTGCACAGTCATTTCTTTAGACCAAATCCACAGTCTCCTTCTCCAGCTCACCTCCTTGCCCACGTGTGTCTCCCTGAAAACCTCTCCATACCAGCTGCATTCAGGGTGCTTGACCCTGGGCAAGGGGTGTTTATTGACTTTCCCATGAACACGCTGTGGCTGACGTTCTTTTACGTGCCGCCTGGGGAAAGATCAGCTCCGTGGGTCCTTCTGCTCCTTCCTTATCCATAGTGCCATGGGTGCATCTTGACCCAATTCTTGTTCCTTGGACCAAATCTGATTCATCTTTGTTACCTTTAACCAGCAGTTCTCCTTGCCCAGCATGCAGCCCTGGGATTAACGCCAAGCTGAGCCTCAGTTAATGTTTGTTGAATGACTGATTGGGTTTTTGTGGCCTCTGAGAGGTAAATGAAAGGCAGCCAAAGCTATGGGAATAATTATCTTGCTTAAAAGACACACTTGTTAGTTCCAGGCCAAGTCTTAGAACTGATTCCAGCTAGGTTGCTTTCTCTGCCCCTCTATTCTGTCCCCTCTGGAGCTGCAGACAGAGGAGGAACCACAGTAAGAGTCCAGGGCTAATGAGTTTCCCCTGCACATGTCCTGTTTGCCCATGGCATGGCATGCTGATTCTTGTCAACAAAGAGGAAGTGCCAGTGTGGCCTCTTTGGTGACTCTTCGGCATACCCTTTCCACATGTTGCCCCAAGGAAAGGGACTGTGGAGCATGTGCAGACTTGGGCAGAGGGTGGAGGGCTACAGGACTGTTGCCAGGGGCCTCCCCTGTACCATTACACTGGGTAAATCATTAACCCAAGGGAGGATTCTTCTTGGTCCCTCCTCCTCCTCTGCCAGAGACCTTTACTCACTGGCCCTTGGGTAAGGTGTGAGGTCCCAGCAAGGCAGAGCAAGCATTGCCCTGGGATAGTTACCCACCTTCTCCTCTGCCCCAGCTTCTCAGACGGCAAGGGGCCATAGGCTAGGAAACAGGTCCATCCCAGGAAAGGGAGGCCACAGATGACCCTTGATTGTGTTAAACATGAGACATTTGGGGTTTCCTATTGCAAATACAGCAGACAGGCCTCCTGCTTAGGTGACTGCTTTTCCTGCACTGCCCCTGGCCCCAGGAACCTGCAGGCCCCACTGCCTGAGCCAGTTTTCAGTGTGCTGGCCAAATCCTCGAGTTTTCAGAGCTTTCCCTGCCCCCATCCCCCACATGTGTCTTGTTACTGTAGCTCAGTAGCTTGCAGCTCACCCCTCTGCATTCCATAAAGTTTGGGGAGACTCACCTTCGAGTCACTTTATTTATTCAGGTTGACTTTTTCCATTCTATGCCCTCACCTCCCTTGTGCCCATTATATTGGCATATTCCCTGTTTCTCCAGGCCCTGGCTGGCCATGACTGGCAGTGTCATCTCCACTCATGTGTGCGAGTGTGTGGTGCTGGCCTGAGGGTAGCTGGGAGAACGGGAATCGAGCCTCTGTGACCACACCTTCCTGGAGCTTGGCCTGGTCCTTGGATGACTTAGAGCTTCTTTGGTTTCATACTTCATTCATCCCCAAGCCACAAAGAGCTGACTATCAGGATCCAGGACTACCTCTGAGCATGCGTCCACAAGCCCTCCCAAAGAAGTGCAGTACAGTGCCAAGCAGCTTTGGACATCAGGCCTGTTGTCTAAATCCATAGGACCATGGGAGAAAATCCAAGGAACCACTCAAAAGCCTGGGCCAGCATCCTCATCCTTCCCTCCCCACCCCCAAAGCAGGCAGGAATAGAGGAACTCAGTTTGTGGAGACCGAGGAGGAAGAAGGAAGGGATGGAGATCGCTAGCTTTGGCTAATGAGAAATCGAGATGTGCTGGACCTTGGAACAGACCACAGAATTAATTCTCCCCTGCAAAGCCATCAGTGCTCAAACCAGATTTTGATATCTACTCAGTTTGATCTCAGCTCTTGTTGGACTCTTAGAAGGTCCGTCCATTGTATGATCCTCTTTAAAGAACTATTTTATTTCCAATGCAGACACAGCCCTTGACGTAGCAGTCAAAAACAGCACCCCCGAGAGACACATGGCTATGAAGTGTTTGGGTATGTAACTTCCTGTCTTTGCCTATACAGAAGGCTGGGTCCCGCTGCTCTTTATGTCCCTCACATGGGTGTCTCCCCTCCCCTGAAGCTCAGGCTTCAGGAAGCACTGGAGGTCAGCTAGGACAGGAGGTCTCTTCTGCAGGGGACTGGTTTGGGATAGGGAGTGGTGGCCATCTTTCACCCAACAAGAGTTTCTTTGAGAGTGCCACTTCCCACCCCCCACTCTGAAGATGGAAGTCAAATTTTGGGACTCTGCTGTGCAGAGCAGAGAGGTCACTGGGCTCTAATGCATTTACCATTGACTGCCCCTCTTGTAGTGCGTCTATTAGGGAGTAATTTGATTTGTACCTATTCATTTGCAGTCCCTGCAGGAGCCTGGAGCTGGCCCCTAGTATAATTGGTGCTGTCTCTATTTTTACATCATTAGATTAGCCCCGACTCCTGGCCACTTGTTGTCTGCGCTTGTCTGTCCATTTATACAACCTAATGTAACACAAAATTCATTACTGATCACATTACTTTCAACTCTGAAGCCAGCCTTGTGATAAACATTTGGTTAACCCCTTCCTACCCACGGGAAGGCTGGCAGAACAATGCCCTTCTGCTCGGCAGGCAAATCAATATCTTAATACACCAAAGTGGAATTGCATTTCTAGATTTGTTATCCCTCCTGCAGGAGCAAATGGAAAGGCTTGTCCGAGCCAGCTGAATTGAATAATGAATAGGGCCTGGCACCAGCAGCCCGTCTCTGAGACCAGCACAAAGGCAGGGCCACATCAGCCCCGCCTGGGCCGCAGTCAGGGAAGGGTGCCACCACTGTGGTTAAGTGAGACCTCCCTCCATCCCCCCACCCCCCGCCATGGCGCAGGCGCACAAGCTCTGCAGCAGCACAGGTTGAGACCATGACTGGGGCCACAGAGGCCTCATCCTGATATATTTCTTTTGTCAGACTTAGCATAGGACCGCTGGACAAGGAATTGGGTCAGTTTCCTTAAAACTTTATTCATCAATGGAAAGGCTA